>CM076579.1:1588176832-1588335035 GCA_034641835.2 Pinus albicaulis
AAAACGTGGTTTGTCATGCCGTCGCAGTTCCGACGCACGTAAAAAGTGTCGCACTATCGACACTTCTTCCATCGCTTCTGAACAAGTGTCACTCTTCCGACGTCTCACAAACCGTCGCGCCTCCGATGTTTGTAAACTGTCGCACTTCCGACGAAATGTGGTCCGACGTTTTGAACATCGCTCTTCCGACATTTGTAAACAGTCGCAATTCTGACGCAACGTGGTCCGACGTTTTGGACGTCACTCTTCCGACGTCTGTAAGATGTCGCAATTCTGACGAAATGTGGTCCGACGTTTGGAACGTCGTTCTTCCGACGTTTGTAAGCTGTCGTTCTTCCGACGAAATGTGGTTCGACGTTTTTATACTGTCTCTCTTCCGACATTTCTGGGTTGTCGTAGTTCTGACATCTACAAGGCGTCGGTAGACCGACGGAGGGTTCAATTTTTTTTTTTTTAAATGAAATTTTAAAAGATGAGAAACGTTGTTTTGAATATATTATATGAAGTAAAACAGTCCATGAAGTCATTACATTTTCACATCTGAAGATTGGAACCCAAATATCCATCCAGAAAAGTGGAAGTCCCACCCCAGACAATGATAGAAAAATACCCCATGTCACCTACAGGGACATGATATAAAACCCAGTAACGGTGCACATGGAGATTATCTACAAATCTGAGAAAGCATCCAAATATGCCTGAGGCATCTATAAGAAAGTGAAATAGCAGTATGTAGAATAGTAAAGCAACAGATAGAGTACCGACGTCCATTGTTCCAAATACAAATTAAAGTACCCAAAATCCTTGAACAGAGAAAAACGCTAATCATGTGAGAAGTGTGATATGTCCAAAATATAAAAAGACCATCAGACCATATCAATAAACCAGCAACATAGACCAGCATCGCTAGTTTTGAAGGCAGAGTGATAAACATTAATCATTTTTTTTTTCACAAGAGAAAAAACGTGGTTTGAATATATTATATGAAGTAAAACAGTCCATGAAGTCATTACATTTTCACATCTGAAGATTGGAACCCAAATATCCATCCAGAAAAGTGGAAGTCCCACCCCAGACAATGATAGAAAAATACCCCATGTCACCTACAGGGACATGATATAAAACCCAGTAACGGTCCACATGGAGATTATCTACAAGTACCGACGTCCATTGTTCTAAATACAAATTAAAGTACCCAAAATCCTGCAACAGAGAAAGACGCTAATCATGTGAGGAGTGTTATATGTCCAAAATATAAAAATACCATCAGACCATATCAATAAACCAGCAACATAGACCAGCATCGCTAGTTTTGAAGGCAGAGTGATAAACATTAATCATTTTTTTTTTCACAAGAGAAAAAATGATGTTTTGAATATATTGTATGAAGTAAAACAGTCCATGAAGTCATTACATTTTCACATCCTAAGATTGGAACCCAAATATCCATCCAGAAAAGTGGAAGTCCCACCCCAGACAATGATAGAAAAATACCCCATGTCACATACAGGGACATGATATAAAACCCAGTAACGGTCCACACGGAGATTATCGACAAATCTGAGAAAGCATCCAAATATGCCCGAGGCATCTATAAGAAAGTGAAATAGCAGTATGTAGAATAGTAAAACAACAGATAGAGTACCGACGTCCATTGTTCCAAATACAAATTAAAGTACCCAAAATCCTTGAACAGAGAAAAACGCTAATCATGTGAGGAGTTTGATATGTCCAAAATATAAAAAGACCATCAGACCATATCAATAAACCAGCAACATAGACCAGCATCGCTAGTTTTGAAGGAAGAGTGATAAACATTAATCATTTTTTTTTCACAAGAGAAAAAACGTTGTTTTGAATATATTATATGAAGTAAAACAGTCCATGATTACATTTTCACATCTGAAGATTGGAACCCAAATATCCATCCATAAAAGTGGAAGTCCCACCCCAGACAATGATAGAAAAATACCCCATGTCACATACAGGGACTTGATATAAAACCCAGTAACGGTCCACATGGAGATTATCGACAATCTGAGAAAGCATCCAAACATGCCCGAGGCATCTATAAGAAAGTGAAATAGCAGTATGTAGAATAGTAAAGCAACAGATAGAGTACCGACGTCCATTGTTCCAAATACAAATTAAAGTACCCAAAATCCTTGAACAGAGGAAAACGCTAATCATGTGAGGAGTGTGATATGTCCAAAATATAAAAATACCATCAGACCATATCAATAAACCAGCAACATAGACCAGCATCGCTAGTTTTGAAGGCAGAGTGATAAACATTAATCATTTTTTTTTTTTCACAAGAGAAAAAACGTTGTTTTGAATATATTATATGAAGTAAAACGGTCCATGAAATCATTACATTTTCACATCTGAAGATTGGAACCCAAATATACATCCAGAAAAAAGGAAGTCCCACCCCAGACAGTGATAGAAAAATACCCCATGTCACATACAGGGACTTGATATAAAACCCAGTAACGGTCCACATGGAGATTATCGACAATCTGAGAAAGCATCCAAATATGCCCCAGGCATCTATAAGAAAGTGAAATAGCAGTATGTAGAATAGTAAAGCAACAGATAGAGTACCGACGTCCATTGTTCCAAATACAAATTAAAGTACCCAAAATCCTCGAATAGAGAAAAACGCTAATCATGTGAGGAGTGTGATATGTCCAAAATATAAAAAGACCATCAGACCATATCAATAAACCAGCAACATAGACCAGCATCGCTAGTTTTGAAGGCAGAGCGATAAACATTAATCATTTTTTTTTTCACAAGAGAAAAAACGCTGTTTTGAATATATTATATGAAGTAAAACATTCCATGAAGTCATTACATTTTCACATCTGAAGATTGGAACCCAAATATCCATCCAAAAAAGTGGAAGTCCCACCCCAGACAATGATAGAAAAATACCTCATGTCACATATAGGGACATGATATAAAATCCAGTAACGGTCCACACGGAGATTATCGACAATCTGAGAAATCATTCAAATATGCCTGAGGCATCTATAAGAAAGTGAAATAGCAGTATGTAGAACAGTAAAGCAACAGATAGAGTACCGACGTCCATTGTTCCAAATATAAATTAAAGTACCCAAAATCCTTGAACAGATCAAGAAAAACGCTAATCATGTGAGAATTCTAAGTAAAGTTAATCTATTAACATTGCGAATAAAATTACACCGAAGTCAAAAACATTGCCTGGCCATACACATGGCAAATTTTTCATCAAAAAATCAAAATATTAAGAAGACTGCCCTCATACGGGGAAACCAGTCTTGAACGTTTAATTTATAGAATTCAAAAATATTACAAAGGTCCAGCACAGTAAAATAATCTAAAAGCAGCCCAATTAAGTGGGCTTGCTAAGCAAGAAAAACAAATTAACCAAAATACTCCTTTGGTGATTCCTCCACGATTCGGCACCATCCTTCGAAAGGTCCAGGATCGCTAGGTGCTACCTCCACATGCATGCCACGGCTCCCCTCCTGAAGGCCCGAATGCTGGCCGGCTTTTTCCAAGCTCAGACCCGCCGGACAGGTGCATTCTTCCTCCGTTTGGGCCTCCTCGCGGAAGACCACAGTGACTAAAGCCGTGATTCGCGGGCGGTTGAGAGAGAAATTAAAGGAAAATTGCGCAGTGCGCGTCGTGGGAGAAGGTGAACTAGCGGTGGGGAAGCCAGGAGCAGGGAAATCCATACGGTGGCCAGATCCTACAAGCCGACCCCGCCCACTCCTAGTATTTGGATATCGACCTGCGTAATATTCACTGGACTGGCCGGAAAACATTGCCTGGCCATACACATGGAAAATTTGTCATCAAAAAATCAAAATATTAAGAAGACTGCCCTCATACGGGGAAACCAGTCTTGAACGTTTAATTAACAGAATTCAAAAATATTACAAAGGTCCAGCACAGTAAAATAATCTAAAAGCAGCCCAATTAAGTGGGCCTGCTAAGCAAGAAAAACAAATTAACCAAACTACTCCTCCGGTGGTTCCTCCACGATTCGGAACCATCCTTCGGAAGGTCCAGGATCGCTAGGTGCTACCTCCACATGCATGCCACGGCTCCCCTCCTGAAGGCCCGAATGCTGGCCGGCTTTTTCCGAGCTCAGACCCGCCGGACGGGTGCATTCTTCCTCCATTTGGGCCTCCTCGCGGAAGACCACAATGACTAAAGCCGTGATTCATGGGCGGTTGAGAGAGAAATTAAAGGAAAATTGTGCAGTGCGCGTCGTGGGAGAAGGTGAACTAGCGGTGGGGAAGCGAGGAGCAGGGAAATCCATACGGTGGCCAGATCCTACAACCTGACCCCGCCCACTCCTAGTATTTGGACTCGACTGCGTAATATTCAACGGGTGGTACAGAAGTCGACTCTTGTTGAGGGACGGAGGAGCACGCGAGGGTTAAGCTCTGAGTGCTCCCCCCTCGCGACGCGCGTCACATGATGCATGTGAGGCATGGGTGCAATCTCGGCGCGGTGGGCACAGAGGAAGCGGAGAAGCAAGAATTCAGTGTGAGAGGAAAGCAGACGGAGACGAGCGAGAGAAATCCGTGTACGGCAAGGTCTGGCAGTTCGGCTAGCCACTTCTCCTTATCGTCACGGTTAGCAGGCAGTTGTAATCCATCAGCTTTGGTGTACGAAAAACCATGGCTAACGCCATTTTGTATACACGAGCGCATGCAATCGAGGCCTTTGTCATAATTAATCTCTGATCATTAATAACGAGAGCCGAAGGCTGGATCAAATTGGGGCATGCGGAATCGCTAAGAGGAGTGGAGGTCTGATCTTGAACAATGTTAAAAATTAATTAATGCGGATTTGATGTGAAAACTTAATTGAACAACGTTAAATGTTAATGCGATTGATATGAAATCACCATATCCATGTCCCATCGCCTTAAACGCCATCGAATGCACCCGCAGCCGGGAGCAGGGCAAGTTTTTATTGAGGACACGTGGCAGAAATTGATTGGAGTGGATCTTTGTTTGGGCCGCTCGCGCAGTGGAAATCCGGACCCGAAAAATATTAGGGCGAATTTGATAAGAAATTTGCATCACAACTCTCCCTCCGTACGCCAGCCCAACTTCGGACCCGAAAAATATTAGGGCGGAATTCATTTGGTTTTCACGTCACAAAATTGGCCGACGTCAGCAGGCTATTTTGGAACGCAAATTTGGTTTGAATTATGGTTTATCGCCGTTTGAAGTCCGGCGGGCTCGACTTAAGAACAATTTTGTTTGATCCCATCTTATAAAATTTGTGTTGGTTTTCTTTGATAATACACATATTTATAATAACTCATGGGAATACCACACTAAACATGTGGAAAAGTTATATAAATAATTATTGAGAACAATCATTTTTATGTAAAAATATCCAAGGCGAGGTTCTGTAGAGAACCTGGGAATGTGAAAAACTGCTCTCAATATAAAAATCTCGCTTAATAAAGAGAAAAAATTGTTGTGCTTTAGGAACTCAGACTCGAGGATTGGACATGAGTTAACAAACAAAAGGATAGCGGAACCACTTGCAATCTATGGTCAAGCCCTCTACCAAAACCACGAGCGAATCAATAAAAGCGGGTTGCCCATATCGCATCGCCATGGAGTAGGCGGTATTTCCTATCAAGGAAGCGATTCCATAGGGAATGCGACACATGGCGAAGTGACCTTTAAAAACCACCGTTTAACCCGTGCCATCGCACGTTAAAGCCCGACGTTGGAAGCCGAGCGAAATTGCCAAGAGTCGTTGATTCGAGAAGGGCCATCTGGGATGGTGGTCGCACTTTGAACTCGCCCGGAGGTTAACTAAGGTGTGCGGAGGATAGCCAGGTACGATACAAGTGTTTGATTGGTTATTGATATATGTGGGGCCGGAGTATAATGAAATTGTTTAAGTAAACGATTGGCGGATAATTAGCATAAGTCTCGAGCATGATTGTTGTAAGGCCGGGTGGTGAAATATAGAGCCGAAAGTTCATTACAAGTTATTTATTTAAAAAGAAACGTGGAGTATAAATACAAAGTGTTGAAAGTTAAACATTGGTTATAAGGATTGGAGACAATATAAAGCCTGAATATAAATTAAAGTCCAACCATTGTGGATAGTATTTATTTATCAAATTCTACTAATTTGATAAATAAACCCGAAGAAAGAAGAAGCCGACTACATCAGCCGGAGGAAAAGAACGGGGTAAATCCGTCGAAAATGCCGATGCAGCGATTGCGTACACAATCTGGGCCCTCCTTGGGGGTCCAATTTTCGCCTTGCTAAGGGGCCACACGATGATCTCTTCTTCCGGCATTTACTTGTATTGAAGATCACTATTCTAGGAATAAGGAGTTATTTTCTCCAAAAAATAACCCTAGCCAAACATCAGCAATGCATCAAGGATATCTTTCTATGCCTATAAGCACATTTGTTCTACTTCTAAATCATGTCTTGGGAAGTGGTTGTTGTAGCCGAAATTATTCACCATTGGTTTCATACCAAAGTCTTTTTCACATTTTCAAGATCCAATACATGAAAAAGATAATGGTTTAAAACAACATAAATATTTGAAATTTTAAATTGTCTCACACTTTGAATATGAATTTTGAAGTCAAGTGCAAGATGTCAGAGGTGATCAAGTGTCATTTTGAATACCAAATGTTTCACAAGAAACTTCTCAACATGCTACCTCATGTTAAGTATTAAATGACAATATTGCATCAACTATTTTAATAATAAAAGTGCACCTCTACCATAAGACTAAACAACTACAAATGTTGTAGATCTAACAAGACCACACAATCAAATGTATTCCACAAGGCCAATACCGTATGAAAAATGAAAAGGAGTTTGCAACCAAAAAATACCTTAGGCAACTAATTCAATTAGATACACCAAAAAACCATCGCAAAAAGGAAAACCAACCTACTCAAAAGGCAAGCTGCTTACCTCCTTTGACAAAATTTTGAGTTCCGAACAAGGGCCTTTATTGTCTTGTCAATGTCCCTAGTAATTTGGAATGGGTTTGCACCGCCGCAACAACCTAAACAAAAAGGTTTCATTTCAAATTATTTTCCACAAATTTAAGATACAAATCAATGTTAGTTTTGTATTTCCTAACAAGCTCACAACTTCGACAAAAGAACCAAATTTTTTAATACCTATAGCACTTTTTTCACTCAAAACTTATCTTAGACTCAATAAGCCCAACCCAAAACTAAAAACCAAACACCATAAGACCCTACAAAAATGAATAGATGATCTAATCCAAGATTAATGGCTGTAAAAAGTTACCTTTACACCCTCACTTATTAAACCCGTGCCGTTGAATTTAATCAACTGCCGGCAATAGAAGGAGATTTACGCAAAGAATATTTTTTTGGAGGTTGTTTTGTATTGCCACATCCTCATAAGTTTTTGTAGACGGCCGCAAATATATATTTCCGTATGTGATTGTATTTAAACACAACAACCGCATTAACGCAATTCACCAACCGAAATTAAACAAACAGAAATTTACCGACATTTTAAATTCAAAAGGAGGACACGGGAGCCATTAATATTGGATCGCATGAAATTGAAGGGAACTGAAACTCAAAACCGGACCCGAATTTTTTATAGGCATTATTGGATTGAGAATTCGAGTTAAATTAAAGTACGCGTATTCATTTGGAACGTTAATTTATTTGAAATTCAATTTATTCAGAGACTTTGAAGTCCATTTTTAAAGTAATATTCTAATGTTTTGATGAGTTGAATATATAGAATATGTTAAAACATAAGGTTATATATATATTATATACAATGAAAGGTAAATAAGTAGAATTTAGTTTTAATTTTATTTTTAAAAGAGAGTTTTTATTAAGTAATATGTTTTATATGTTAGATGATATAAAATAAAAAGGTCGAAAAGCTATAGTTTTTTTTATAGACAAGACGTAAATTTTTATTACATGAAGAAATATAAAAGTGAAAAGATCTTATGTAACTTTTAAGTGTGTATACATTGGCATATAAAAGTGAAAACACAAGAAAGCGTTTTAGAGACAGAAAAGGGGTTGTTTTGAACAGACAAGGAGTTGTTTTAGCTGCAACCGTTTGTAAAATATAATTTTGTAATCCCTCTCAAAGGAGGGCAGTGGTCAGTTTTTTGTTATTGAAGGAAGAAGTTTGTTTTCAAAGTATTGAAACTGTGATTCCGTCAAAGAAATTTTTATTTTCTCTCGTGTTAAAGGAAAGGAGATTTATTCTCCATTCATTTGCCTGGAATTTTTCAATATTCCAACATGTGCAAGAACACCAAGATGTTGTGGTTCCATCCCTGCCTAAATCATTTGTCTTTGTCAGCTTTGTTCTTTATCAACTTGGGCTCAATATTTTCAATCGGGTCCTCTAATTCAACCAATAAAAAGTACAAAACCATATTGAGATACATTACTACACCTACACAATAATAAAATTTGACTCAAATAATAACCTTTCCTTTTATTGCTGTGGAAAAGCTTTATGCATTACTCTAATGTACAGTCCATAGGCCAAGTAGACCACTGGTAACAAATATGTTTCCTTTCACCTTGAGTTTTCAAATTGCTTCCATCAAATCTAAGACATTTTTTAAGAGGGGGGAACTAATAACGTTAAAAATAAAACTCAGAGAGCAGCCACATCTACAAATTACCTCCTTAGCTAATCGTCACACCATCATTAACTATTTTGAGAACCATGCTTGCTCTCCAAGACAAAATTTTGCCCTTCGCCCTGCAGACTCCAACAAGACTGGCCACAGTTTGTTCACAATCGCCCGCAAGACAAATTGACAATGCTTTCGCAAGTGTGCACTTGTTCACGCATCATATGCCAAAACAACCCTCCATGAAAAATTAAAAACAGCTACTAATAAAAATCGAATATAAGTGGACAAGGAAAGATCCACCGCAAGGAAGTTTCAATGCAGGCACCCTTCCTTAAAACCCTCTTCAATTTTTCTCCGACCTGCACTCTTGTCACCGAGCCATCCTTGTTGAAGTACAAACTCCTTTTCCATAGCTCTCGTATTAAATACCTCTCCGTCGCTAATCTCAAAGTCCCTCTTCGCTGAGCGATTAAAGAAATGGGTGGAAAAACCGAAAGAGAAGACAATTGCCCGCCATAATTATCAAACATTGCACCCAACTTCTTCCCCTTTCCATCGTTACCCAATGAGGTGATGGGAAATTGTTGTCATACCGCCCAAAGCAGGCCATCTTCTCTTATGCCGAATATAGAATTACAAGACTTACATGGCATGAACCTTAAAAACATGACTCCCATTGCTAAAAACCACTTTTAAGTTGTAACAAAGTAAACTAAAAAACTATCGCAACTTTTGGCAAACTTCGAGCATTAAGAGAGAAACAACCAAAGAGAAATACAACCACAATCTTCATTTTAATGAGACCGGACTATATATTTACTAAGATAATAGAAAGAAATCACGACTTCATATACACAAAGACAAAACAATCTTTTAACCAATACCTCAAGTGCCTTCGTGTTGCCATGCTAGAGGCCGTATATTTTTAATTTAAATTTCACTTCTCGTGCCCATCTATGAATGTATCCAATGCATATTCACATCAAATGCTCCTTTATATCCCCAAAACAAATTCCTTACTACAAGAGCACCAAAGACATCGATCACCCCACACCATCCCACCCACTAGAAACGGTGAAAAAGGAAACCCGAGAAACCTCTCGAAATATCTCAAGATGACTATATGGGTGGTTCTTATGAATCAACCAACCATTCGTAACATGCTCATCAATCAAACCATAAGCATTATGTGACAATATTCAAGTAGGCACCGAATCTACTGCTTACAGCAGAGAAACCCCAAACTCTCACCGAAAATAGGTGAAATGTGGCACTAATTGCAGATTTACACGTGCCAATTGGTACAAGTGGCAGACAATTGGCATGCTCAAACAACGAGGCAGATGCAAAGAACACATGAGGGAGAAAATATCGTAAAATCCCCAACCGGAGAACTAAAGCTCATCACCAACTCCGAGATTGACAACTTTACATATTGTAACCCATGAAATCGTAAATGGAGAAATCATAGTAACAATAAAGTAACCTTACAACAATAAAGTTGGATTCATCCCGGGAGTGGTAATGGGAGAATCATAGTGAACAACAGAAAACATGCATAGTTGCTTACAATCAAATAGATGAAAAAACACATACAAAAAACCTAGATAATAATCATGAACAAGCTTAATATTGAATTATGAACCGGTAAGGAACTTACAAAATGTGACATTACGAACTTGGTCAAGCGCACAAGAAAAAATATCCCGGACATGACCCTGGTTGACAAGTTGTATTGCTCATGATGCAAGAGGATTTGTACTCGCACTCAAGTCAATCAAAAAATCCATCATTATCTATACAATAAATACAAGTAATTGATGTAGTATTTTTTACTCTAAGATGCATTCTTATGATAATGTTAGAACATATGTTGAAAATGTCAAAACATACCCGAATAAGCTCCCTTCGTATTAAATAAAAATTTATTGAGTCGCATGAACTTGAACAACACGATCTTTTGAAAGAGTAGCAACTAAGTCAACAAAGTGACTTTTTTTGTTGCTACGCCTGATCAAGGGGAGGTTTGCTCCAAGATTAAATCGCTCCAATAAATTATTCTCTACTAAACAAGGCCAACCACGTGAAGGTGGAAGCCTATGGCCCCTACTCCCTCACATCACTCTAATTCCCCAATACCTAATCTATATTTCATTTTTTACTTTCATGAGCATAAAAAATATTCAATAACTAATAAAAAAACAATTCAACAAAAAGTATGCAAGGAAACATTATAATTAATGCTTGACATAAAAAAATAGTATGATAAATGAGTTTTTTATATAACGCAAAAAATGTTCCAAGTATGGTAACGTTTACTTTATAATAATACAATATTTTACATTGTCAAATTTTTCTTTTTCTTCTTCCTATTTTTAAAGTCTCTAATTACATCATCAATATCATCGTGCCTTCCGTTCTCGTTTATAGTTCTTCAACCCGCACCGCCACCTAGTTGCGTATTCACTTAATGTCTCTGCTCATCTAGTGACGAGTACCTACAAAAACATAATATTAAATTTTAATTGTCAGTTTTTAAATATCATTGAACTAGTTCGGTAATATTAATAAAAAAATTTGCAATGAGATTATTTACCCGGGTGCAATTCGCCATGCCGTCGACCGTTGCGTTGTCATGATGTCCGGTCTCATCCAAATCTGATGGGGCATCGCCACAAAAATAGACATAATATTAAATTTTAATTATCGCTTTAAATATCATTGAACTAGTTCGGTAATATTAATAAAAAAATTGTAATGGTAGGTCATTCTACCCAGTGCACCAGCCATCGCCGCGTGAGACCGCGTCCTCGTCTTCCTCTCCGGTGGCAAGATCCTCAAGGGAAACATTCTCTCGTCATTTAAACAAAAAACGTTATAAGGATAACCATCAAGGTATAATTAGAAAAAAATTATAAGTGGAAATTAATTACCATCACTACCACCGATAGCAAAGATTATCACTGTCCCCACTACAATGATCGTGTTGCGCGAGAGGATCATCTACATTTGGCTCTAAAACTCGGGTTATTTGCCTTGTCGTAGTGTCAGCCCCCGATTTAAACAAAGTTGTTAGACATTAAATTTATGGGATCTAAAAAAATAAAAAATATTGAAAGGTTGTTAAATAAAATTTTATCATGCATTCTAGATCTGGACCCGCCCCAAGCTTCGCGACGTTCAACTACAGCCAGATAGCCAAAACGAAAGCGATATTTTTATCTTCCTCTATAGTTTTTGTTCAAGTCATCAACCTACATTACATATGATTGTGTATTTTTAATCATATCCGATAGGATTACAAAAACGTTGGAAGGCGATACAATTAATTATAAGATGTTTAGCTACGACTACAATTCTTGGTAAACCTAATTTCCAAGTAGTGCCACTCAAGCCAGCTTGTGATGGCTCCTCTTTTTCAATCTTGGCTTTGGCTGTCTTTGAGGCCTGTAACCTAGCATCAAAATAATAGGTCGTATATGACGTAGCACACTTTTATTTTAGACATAAAGAAAATTAAAGCTATTGAATTAAAGTTGTAATTTACCTTGCGGGTCCAATTGGCATTTTTCCTTCTTCGGCCCTTTTCTCTTTTCTCCGTCATGGATGAGTGCCTCCACTCACTCTTCCGAAACCGGCGCAGAGGACGCTCATATCGGTTAAATTGCAATTGCGTCCTTATAGGTGTCCCTCGGTATATTTCAAATATTTTCCGGCTACCCGAGCTACCGCTTTTTCATTAAATGTGCAGACTTCAAAAAGGGTTTCTAGATAATCTAGAAATTTTTCGTGTTGAATTCTCGAATTCCACCGTACGTATGGTTGGGCCAAAAATTACCAACGCAGGCCCCCCTAATCCTCGTAGAACTCATTGTTTCCTACACAAGAATAAAAACTCAAAAAAAGAAGAAGATATTATCATTAATTTAAA
The DNA here is from genome assembly GCA_034641835.2 of Pinus albicaulis. Classification (NCBI taxonomy): domain Eukaryota; kingdom Viridiplantae; phylum Streptophyta; class Pinopsida; order Pinales; family Pinaceae; genus Pinus; species Pinus albicaulis. The sequence goes on from CM076579.1 coordinate 1,588,189,423, forward strand.
AAATAAAAATCATGATAAATATGTTTTAGATAAAGTACATGAAATAGTTAAAATATTAAAATTTACCCTGGAAGTTGTACATGCTTTATAGGGACACTTCTCATCGTTCACCAACAACGTGCCATTAATCGTCCGTGGAGCCGACACATGTAGCTCCGTGAAACACACAATGTAGCTCGGCCATATCACTTACCACAAGCAACACGTTCAACATATCGGGTGTCTCATTGGCAGTGTTTGGCTAGCACCTAAAGGAGTAGAAGGTACTCTAGAGGGTTGTTGGGCAATCTCTTGCCCTTTGTGTCCCACTACCACCAACACCGGTTCAAGCAAATGCCAAAAAACACTACATAATAAAATATCCTTTTTATTAGTTTAGCTAATGTAAAAATTAAAAATCAACCATCACAATTCATTCATGCGTAACAAAAAAAATATCCTTGACTTTTATTATTACCTGATATCTTTCTTAGCCGCCTTACAAGATTTTGTATCCTCTTCTGCTGTGTGTTTGAGGCATGCCTATCAAAGTATTAAATTAATTCGCATCTCGTGCCTTTTTTTGCAACAAGAACACTAGAGATAGGGATGAAGAAAGCTCTTCCTCAAAGAGGAATCATCAGCGTACCATGGCTAGGGTGTGCGTGTTATTTGAACAAAATTAATATTATTTCAATTATGTAAATAACCAAAATACTCCGAAGATAGAGCAATGCCGGCACTTTTACATGTTCTTCCTACGTCTCTTTCCCCCCGCGATAATCCCGTCTAGGGGCCGTTCCCGCACCGCTCTCGACGGGCCAACACATTGCAATAAAATTATAAATGTAAAAACTTGAAAACAATATCTAACTTGAAAACACAAAATGAAAACTCAAATAATTTCTAATAAGACACCGAAGACAAGAGTTAGAGTTTCAATATGTGTTTTGCATCGAATTCACCCTGAAACATGTCATTGCACATTAAGGGCACCCAAACATTCAATCCACGAATGATATATTTACAGGCTTCTCCTATTCCGGAAAAACACTATACCTATAATGCATTCACTTGCATGTATAAAGGGAAAGGAAAACATGTTTTCATACAACGGTGACAAAGGCATCTTGGGGAAAGGTATCCCTACTTTTTTATTTATGTTGTTCACCCACACCACTCGTGTTTTCACTAATCCTCGTTTTGTCATTTTTGATTCAAATTGGGTTAAGGCCTTAAGTATTTTTTGGACCTTTCTGTAGTTTTTATAAGTGGCATGTATGGATTTTCCATTAATTCCGCACTTTTTCTCTTCATGCGCATGTTTCCCCGGAAATCAAATGCATGATTTAGTCCCATACATTTTCAATGTTATTGGATCAACTCCATAGGAAATATCATGTTTCCTATTCAATCAAAATTTATCTCAATAGGTAGGTAGGAAGGTTTTCCTTTGTATTAATAGGGCACTTCTAGCTTGCATTTTTATTATATCTTTCAAATTTAGTGTCGTTTCAATTAGGGCATGAATTTTGCAACTTTCAAGGTGAGAATGAACAAAGAAATTTTTTTTGTGATGGATGACCGTATATGACTCCATGGCCGTGAGGAAAAGGCACTAATCTACTTCTTCAAATATCTATAGTTCTCATTCACCCTATGGCATTTTGAGATGGTCCCCGATTTTGAGCCAAATGTTGCAAAGAAAAAAAAAGTTCCCCCTCCATAATTTGATATTCAATGGAAATTTCTTAAATTGATGATGGGGCATTTATTATGGAACATTGGCACATACATATGTAATGGAATTCCAAGATCATGATATATGTTTGCATATGTTTATGGCAATGTTCCACCAAGTCCCCGGAGGTGGGAGCGAGGGGCGAGGGAGCGCGGCGCGGCCTATGCAAAAAGCTCCCTACCAATTTTCGTAAAACGGGGGGACGTTTGGGTCATAAAAATTATAAAAATTTAACATTTAAAATGTAAATCGTATTTTTTGCAAGGAATGTATATATTACCATCATACACTTGCATCATGAAAGATAAATCATAAATGATAAAATTACAAAACCGATGAATGATGAATCATATAATTGAAACAAAATTTAAAAAAGTTAAAAGTTAAAACATACATCACATTAAATCATGCATGTAAGTTTGTAAATTTGTAACTATATAATCATTAATGTAACTACTAAAAATGAATAATGAAAATAAATTTTAAGATATCATATGACATATTATATCAAGATTCAAAATAGAGTTTAAACTCTAAGTTTACAACTCCAAGTCCGAAACATAAAACTTAAACTAAATAAGTTATGTCTAAAACATAAAACATAAAACATAACATATGAATATCAAATGATATCATCATAATGATAAATGAGTAACAAAGTCAGCTAATGCCCCACTAGTCTCTCGCATCCAACTTCGCACGAATATATCAAGATCAACCATGTCACCATCCGAATCGAATCACTTGGATTCTCAAATATGCTAAGTGGCACATCAACTTAAACACGAAACCATAAAACTAAAAGGGGGCGGTGAGGGGACGTGAGGGGGCGGAAGGGGGGTGAGGGGGCGTGAGGGGGCGTGAAAGGGGGTGTTCGGGGGCGGAGGGGCGTGAGGGCGGGGTGTGCGGGGGCGTGAGGGGCGTGAGGGAAACATCCCCTAGAAGTCACCAAGACCCCAGCGAGGGGGCGAGGGAATCTAGACCCCCAGGTGGGGGGGCGAGACCCCATGTAACACCGGGTTTATGGAGGTGGTGGGAGCAAAAAAGAGCTCAAATAGAGCTGAAATTTTTCACATAAAAAGGACTGTGGGCTTGACTAATGGTTCCATTTAAAAAATGATATCTAGGCAGAGAATAAGTGTAGCATGCAAACATGCATTGAAAATCCATCTGAGTTTGCATTGTATTACTTATGATGGATTCAAATTTGGGTTTCAAAATGCCAGGTTATGGCATGATTTTGTCGAGAAACCCTTAGTTGATTCTCATGTTGGTTTAATTTATATTTTAAGTTTGTTTTACAGTCTTTGGGTGATAGTAACTCATGTACTAGGTTACCAATGTGTAACAATCATATTTCAAGAATAAAGTTGTGATTTTTTTATATTATTGTTATTATCTATTAGCTACGAGTATTGACACCTAATGCCTGGAATTTTGACATCTTGATAGCATGGATAATTTCGAAAATGTTTCTAGTAATGTTAACATAATAACTATCATTACGTGTCTTCACTTTTGTCACCATAATAGACCTGTGATATGGACTCATCACACAACTTCATATACTATGTCCCAACAAGTTCAAACTGGTTGAACCTACCTCATAGTGTGGTTATTAAGGACAAGTTGCTTGATATATAACTCGATAGCATAGACCACGTTGCAGTTCTAAAAAGAATCCTCAAGTGTCAAAAAAACTTCACAATATGTTCTACTATAAAGCCTTTTGGGATACCTTAAATAATATATGTATCATTGATGACTTTTAAAGTATGACAAGATCCAGAGGGAAAGGAAATCAATGGAAGAGTGATCCACCAATGAGAACCTAGAATTTAGCATCAGATGGGTTAGAGTCTAGGAAATTGAAACCCTATAATTTTAATTAGTGATGAAGGACATCACATAGGTAATTATATTTTCATGTAGAATAATCTGTTAATTCAAATTTAAACTACATAATATGAAAGGCATACCATAAATTTTCCACGTAAGTCCAAACAACCTATAAAAAGGGAAAACCTTCTTTTTCCATGGGAAATAATTTACCTTTCCTTTTTCAAGATAATCTAAATCACAAAAAATATGAACTATACTGCACACATTCTTGGATAATGTGAAAGTGGAAAAGGAATACCCTACACAAGTGATACACACTTGTACATTTGAACACTAATATATTTTTGTAGTTGAAATGCAATGCTTGTTTTCATTTAAATGTAGGGTTTTTAAAGCAGGGAGAAATAATGGCTGCCAAATTAATAAGCGTTTCTTTGGGAAAAATTTAAATCTTGTATTAGGTGATGAAGATAATAGAGGGTATTGAATCTTGATTCTTGACATCTAGAGAGAACACTACAGCCTAACACAATCCAATGGAATTGACCAAAAAAACCCAAATAGAGCCAACCCTACTATAGGAGGAAGGGCACAACGATGGGGGAGCTTACCATTTTACCGAGGGCGGGGGGGGGCGAATGTTGTTCGAAAGAGTTGAGGAAAACGGCGAGGGGAGAATCTTGAGGGGAAAATGTTGTTAAGTGCGGAAGGGTGGAGCTGCGGGCGAATGCAAGGCGAATGCTATTCTCTGAGCTCGGGGCGAATGCGGGCGAATCTTTGTTCTGCACCCAGAGCTGGCATCTCTCTGTGTTACTGCTGAAGCGGAGGGCGAATGCGCGCGTTATATTAGACATTAATGCTTAAAACATGTACATTTGAACACTAATAGATTTTTGTAGTTGAAATGCAATGCTTGTTTTCATTTAAATGTAGGGTTTTTAAAGCGAGGAGAAATAATGGCTGCCAAATTAATAAGCGTTTCTTTGGGAAAAATTTAAATCTTGTATTGGGTGATGAAGATAATAGAGGGTATTGAATCTTGATTCTTGACATCTAGAGAGAACCCTACGGCCTAACACAATCCAATGGAATTGACCAAAAAAACCCAAATAGAGTCAACCCTACTATAGGAGGAAGGGCCTGTAGTAAGAACTTACCATTTTGCAAGAGCTGAGGGCGAATGTTATTCTGCAAGAGCTGAGGGCGAACGCTGAGGGAAAATGCTGAGGGAAAATGCTGTTCTGCAAGATCTGAGGGCGAATGCTGTTCTACAAAAGCGGAGGGCGAATGCGCGCGTAATATCAGACGTTAATGTAGCTATTGCGATGGATACAAAACAATAAAATCATTTTTATGTAGCGCGCATATAAGTTTCGAATTTTTATGTAGCGCGCATATAAGTTTCGTATTTTTATGTAGCGCGCATATAAGTGTCATTATACCGATGGCGGAAAAAGCATCGCTATTGCGACGGATGCCTCCAAACGTCGCAATGGCGACACCTAGACATTGTGTCGCACTTGCGACGATTGGAGTCGTCTCAATAGCGACGCTTTGGGCCATGGTGTCGCAATTGCGACGTCTTCCTCCAAACGTCGCAATTGAGACACTTTTCTAAGTGTCGGTATTGCGACACTTTTCTATAAATGTCGGTATAGCGATGGTTTCAGGCGGGATGGAAAAAATTTGGGGAAATTTCCGACATTTGGTCAAAAGCGTCGGAACCAAGTGTCGGAATTTTTGCCAAATGTAGTAGTGTAAGTGCTCTCATCTCTTTGGTATGGTCGGAGATTGTCGGGTTGACTTGACCTCAGATGTTTCTTTAGATCTTCTGGTTGTAAGGCTCTCTATAATTGCTGTACGAAATTAGTGACACGGATCGAAATATCTGCCAGGCCTCCATGCTTCATCAACTGTGGTCTGACAATAACGAAGCTTCGCCGATGTCTTTAACTTCACGGGCTCAAGGAAGCATGGAGGAAACTATAGGTGTACTTATGGAGAAAACACGTTCTGCTATTATGTAGTGCTGATATGACTTGCTGGTGTGCTCTTTAGTCTTCAAACTATGCTTTAATCCTTTGAACACGGGATTAGGCATTAAACATTCAATAATTGGCATTAACCCCTTTAATCCCTGTTGCTGATATGCTAGCCAATGCTGAAATGGCCTCTCTGTATTTCCGAATCACAGTGGCTGTGATTATGGAAAACAGAGTGAATTCATCACTCGGTGAACACCCTGCACAATGAAATGAACTAATTATAAAATCTAGGGGGGCGTAATAATTGCTGTGGAGGCCCGGAGAAATGGTGGCGCAGCAGTAAAAAATGCGAGAGGATGGCGAAAAATGGAGCTGATGAAGGTTTGGTGGAGAAATGTGATGAAATTTAAAAAATATTAAAGTTTTAATGTGGGGCATGATGATATAAAAGGTTCGGACCTTTGGAATGAAAAACAAAGGAAATGCATGTAAAAAATATGGAATGGGTTTGATGGTGGGACCCGGCATGAGCAGAAGGAAATTACACGTGAGTCGTTGGATCTGGGTTGAATGGACGGTCACGATTGGATTGGCGGGTTGCAATCTGGGGAGGCAGCGGGGTTGACACATTTAGAATCTCCGATGGGCGATGGTGCGATTGAGCACCATTCGTTCGATCAGGGTTAGATCGACGGCGGGGGTTAAATCGGCGGGGAGGAAGAATGGAGCGATGGGAGGGGAGGTGATGAGATCTGGTCCATCATATCCCGAGAGATCGATGGCAGAGATCGGATCTAGATTGGATAGATTGGAAATTTGTGGTTTATTAATAAAACTATTAATGATATCATCCTCTGTTTGGTCTTTAAAATCAAGGGCATCTTCTATAGTTAGAGGTGATCTCATATTTTCCATATGATATGATACAGGTTGTTTTCTTGTTTTGATTATTGATAGACTTGGCTGGGCTGGGGGATATAAAGCTAAATTCTTGACATAGTTTCCCCTTGTTATTGTCATGTTGCCTTGTCGGCATCCAATATAAGCATCGACAGTTGCCAACCAAGGTCTACCTAAGATTAACGGGTGTCCTTCTAGCTGATTCTTTGGATTGATAACCAGGAAGTCAGCAGGGTATTCCCAGGAATCTACAAATACCATTACATCTTGTAGTGTACCTTCTGCTTTGACTACCGATCGGTTAGCCAATTCCAATAAGGTTGTTGTTGGTTCTAGCGATGTAATGCCAAGTTTTTGACAGGTGGTGGTTGTTAGGATATTGATTGCTGCTCCCAAATCAACTAAGGCATTTGGAAACAATTGCCCATGGATTTGGACTATCACTATAGGATTTCCTGGGTCTTCATATTTTACAGGTGTTTCCATTCCTGACAATAAGTCAGATAAGGTACCGAATATTTTGACAGTTGGATTGGTGGTTGTTCTCCTCTTTGGCTTCTTTATGCATAATTCCTTAATGGTTTTTGCATATATAGGAATGTCTTGGATAGCTTGGAGGAGAGGAATTTTTATACACAAATTTTTTAATTCTCCCAGAAGATCAAAATTAGGATGTTCTAATGGGCGTGGTATGATTAATCGTTCTGGGAATGGTGGAGAGGAAGTTGTTACTTGTTGTTGATCTTGTCATTGATCTTCCTTCTCTTTCTATAATGTTTATTCTATAGGTAGCGGATCTTCAATATGAACATCATTGTTTCTCTCTATTTCTACTATATGCCCAGACCTTAATTGAAGGTCATTGCACTCCCTCAGTTCAGTTTATAACTCTAGAGGTTCCATTATTTGGACAGACTGAACTAGCCTATTGTTTGGGTTTGTGTTGGGTTGGGCTGGGAGTTGTGGTCTTAAGTTGGTCTGGGGGTTTGTATAGGGAGCTGGCAGTGTAGGTTGAGAGAGAGGGATTGTTCCAACTGCCTGATTTGTAGGTATTTTCTAGTTTAACTGCCAGGCCTGACTCTGTGAAGTAGAGGGGGAACATTGTGTTGGTTAGTTATTATTTTTCCAAAATGGTGGGAAAAAAGGAAAGTTTGGCCAATTAGTTTGATTTGTTTGATTTTTCCAAGATGTTGTAGGGAATGGCTATTGTGACCAATTAGGGAAAGGTGGTTGATTTTTCCACATTCCACTATATTGCTGAGCATTGTATTGAGGAGGCTGAAAAGAAGAAAATGGATCGGTTGGCATACCTGATTGTCGTGGCTGCCATTATCGGTGCTGATTAAGCAGACATACCACTTCTGATTCTTCTTCCGCCTCCTTATAAACTGATTTTAGGCTAGGAAGCGAGGGACATCCTTCTGTAGGGTGATATTTTGTGCAAATGGCACAGACTTGATCATTGCTATAGCATCATTTCTCACCTTCATATGATTCATGATTGTCTTTATGGCTTAGGGCACCCATTCCCACAGACTTGAACAAACTTCATAAAAAACAGTGTTAAAATTCCCATACGCGGGTATGCCCAGAATTTTCCGCGTGTATACGCGAGTCCACATGTACTTTTCCGCATATGCCATTAAAATAATTAAAAATATATATATAAATTCCCTATTTTCGAGTTGGGTTGATGGTTACTCCAGTAGTTCAACCACCCCAGCACGTGGCCAACTGTTTCCAACTGATTGAAACTACTTTGAGGGAGTATAAAAGCCCCTCATGTGCATGGCCTAAGGGAGAGAGAAATTTTATAGACATTATACTCTGTTGGAATCCCAATTCAAGTTTGAATTCCCGTGCCTCCTGCACTTTCCCATATTTATACAGGAAACCCTTGTTTCCTGGAGATGTTCATCCATTTATATGCCATCTCGAGTGCACAAGTCTTGAAAGTATCTTAGCGAGGCAAGGGCGGGACTGATCCGGACGACGGTCTGTTCGAAGATCGTGGAAGGATTCAGGTGATCTCTCCACTTTTTATTTCTGTACATGTTGTTCGCAATAATGAAGAACCATCTTGTTCCTGAACTTATGTGTTAGTATCTATTTGCATATGTGAAAAGATTGATTATTAAGCATTTATTATTGTTTATATAATATTTCACATGGATTACACTAACATTTAGGAGAAATATATGTTGTACAACTAGGTTTCCGTGCATGTTCTTTCTTGTTTTCCAGGTTGAAGAGGAAGAAGGGTTGCTGGGGGTTTGGACCCCGCGGGATCTACATCGAACGTAGGACTACGGGTGAGTTCTACTATCGTTGTTATCTAGTTTTTAGCATACAAGTGTGGTTGTGTGTGAGTCCTTCTGGATGGCATGCCCGGATCTGTGGAGGTTTTGACCCAACAAACCTCTAGGGTGTTTTTCCCCGAAACAGAACTGGCGACTCCACTGGGGATTGCATTTTTGTGATTCCCCTGTTGGGTGGTTTCAGCTATTTGAAAGGTTTCCAACAGTTTGAATCATTATTACCAGTCTAGTTAACTTTTTCTCAGTCAGACTGAAGACCTGGTTCTTTATCCAGGCTTGATCTTTTTTATTTTTCATTATTTGCCTTTTCATACGTGAGTTCTTCTATACACAGACGTGTATACACACATTTTTCTTCAAAGGAAGTCACGTATACGCAGGTTTCCTTTGACACAGTCGCGTATGCACGCTTGTTTCAAAACTGTTAAGTAGCGTATGCCTGGGAAAATTTTGAAATTTTTGATTTCTTGACTTTTTAGTCTTGTCTGCCTGTGGAGACATGTTCCTGCAGTGTCTTTATATCCACTGGATTGTGTTGAAAGTGGTCATTGGTCTTTTTTCTCTCTTTTTTGGTTGAAGACTAGCTTATCTAGCAAATTTTGGTTTTTAGTGCTTGCATTTCTGGTTCGAGTACCAAAATCTCTTCCTGGGGATTCTTGGTTGTTCTGCTTTATCAGGACAGAGAGCTTTTGCTCATATACTCTTTCCTCATTTTATTTTTTGCTTTGCGCTTGGATTTTTTCCTGCTTTTGGTTAGTTTTCTTGAGTTCATTTGACTAGGTCTTGTTGCAATTTTTTGAAGAGTCTTTCTTGGTTCTTTGAAATTTTTGTTTGCTGCAAGTTTGTACTATTCTTCTGGGCCGAGTTACTGAGTTTCTTGTCTTCTTTTGCTCATATAAATCTTGCTACTAAGTACCCCTATAAGATTTGGAGCATTTTTGAAGTTTTTCTTGAAATTCAGAGTTGTTTGGCTTGGGATTTGATAGTTTTCTTGGTCTCTTCGAGCTCTTCTCTTTATAAAATTCAAAAGCTCAAAAAAAAAACATTTTGTTTTGTCATTTGCTTTTGTTTTGCATTTTTGTTTTCGTTTCGTTACATCTTTTGAAGCTTTGTTGAGATTTCTTGCCTTTGGTTTTTGACTTGATTTTGGAAAGGAATTGTCATTGGTTTCTTCCTCTTGTTTTCAAGCATATTTTGATGTCTTCATATTGAGAGTTTCTACTTTTGGGAACTAGTTTTGTGGACAATAAAAAAGATATAAAAATAAAGGATCTTTGGGAAATTTCTCTCTGCTTTAGTAGATTTTTCATCTTAGAATTTGCATGCTCTTAGTTATTTGCATTAGGTGCACTTAATCATTTATAGTCTTTTTCATAGTTTTTGCGAGTGTGAATTTGTTATCTGAAAAGAAAAATAAAAAAATTTTAGTCTCGTAGAACCCGTGTAGAAATTTATTTTCATCGAAAGGAAATTACTGCATTTGCATGTAGTTTGGTTTTCATTAATTTCTTTTCTGCGTCACAAAACACCACGAGTTTCATTTCCATATCCCTTTGACTTAATATAACAGCCGATTAAAATAAGCGCTATAATTTAAAAGCAACTAGCAAGTTTTTATTAAGTGTCATACACCAACTAGCTAGGTTGTAGGGCCTTGGATTAGGTGAGTGGAGAGTTAACTCTCCAAGGCCGCTCAAACAAAAACATAGAAGTTTATTAATTGAGCGAAATCCAACTCCGTTAGGTGGACCGGGAAAGCTCTCCTCTAGAGAGTCAAGCGCGAGGGGAAGTGAAGGCCGAGAAGAGAGATACCCCCTCTCTGATTTGCTGAATCTGACCTCAAGACCGTTCCGCCCGGCTTCTGACATGGATTGGTGCCCATAGTTTCCATTCCTAGGTTCCACATAGGTGACTGCGGGGGGGAATACCCGTGGTACCTGAGGCAGACGTCGTATCACTTCCAGCAGTACTTCTGGGGGGTGCCCTTGCGAAGCTTGGGTACTTGTGCCGGCAAATGCTGTTGTTAGGAGGTCGGCGTAACTGTTTCTGTTACCTTCGCTAGTAGGCCTGGGCCGTAATTATCCCAGACTACTTTCGGGAGGTCCTATTCTTCGCTTTCTTGTATTTTGGTGTCCGGTCCTAATCACCCGGAGCGGAAATACCTGAGGGCTGTTTGCTTGATTGTATCTCAGGGATTTTTTGTAGTGAGTGCTCCTTGCTCCTAGCTTGCCTAGCTTTATAATTTTTTGAGTCTAATTAAAATTTGTTAAAGTGGCTGATCAAGCGCCTCGTCGATCGAGGAGAATCCAGGGGTTATCTCCCGAGAGTCCAGAGCCTTCTTCAAGAAGGCGTAGGAGTAATTTAGCAGGTGAATATCACCCTGTGGCATCTGATGCAGTGGAGAGAGATCCTCCACAAGGGATTGAAGGTTTTGTAGTTAGCTCTGGTGTTGGTTCCGAGAGGAGCGTTCAGCTCACCTCGAGAGTCTTATTTCCGCAGGAAGAAGAAGTACAAGTAGAGGAAGTATCTCAACCCTCTAAGTCACTTCCATCTCCTCTTCCTCCTGATTATCCATTCGTTGTTGAGTACATCGGACCTGAGTCTGCAAGACTAGAAGATCCTCCATATTATTCATACCTTTCGATGGCCACGACTAGGAACGCGACTTCTGCTGTGAGAGCTGCAGGCATTCAGACTCCTGCTTCAGTTGAAGGAGGAGGCACTATTGCTATATCTTCGATTGCTTCTAGTACTGCTGTGTTTGGCTCTAGTTTCACCCAATCACATGCTTCTCAATTTGGTCCATTTTGTTTTGGAATGCCCACTAGTGGGATTCCTTCATTTTCCTTTTTCGCTGTTGCAGCTGGATCTACACCCATGTCTTCCATGGCTAGTGGATCAACTTCTTTTCAAGGGTTCCCCTTCGGAACTGGGCATATTCCTATTTCGAATCCTTCTTTAGGGTCTTTTCCGTTTACTTCTCAGACTCAGAGTTTTAACCATTGGTCTGGAGGTCAGAATTTGACTACTTTTACAGGTTGGAACCCTGTATTCACTACAACGGGGGCAGGGAATCAGTTTTACGCTGGTCACCAAGGGAATGCTTCTTTCCCTTCGTCGAGTGCTTATCAGAATTTTTCCCCTCTTTCTAATGCCTGGAACCCCTATCAGGGGCTTTCCTCTTCATTCAATACTTCAGGAGGGGGAACTGGTCCGGTCTTTGGTAACTCTGCATTGGGAGGAGGTTCTTCTGACGAATGATCCGATCCGGTACAGTCCGGGGTGGCCCCCGGTTCCGACCAAACTACCTTCAGACATTCCAAAGTTTGAAGGCAAGAATGGAGAGGACCCGACCGACCATATCACCACCTTCCATTTATGGTGCTCTTCTAACTCCCTGATCGCTAGTAGGCCTGGGCCGTAATTATCCCAAACTACTTTCGGGAGGTCCTATTCTTCGCTTTCTTGTATTTTGGTGTCCGGTCCTAATCACCTGGAGCGGAAATACCTGAAGGTTGTTTACTTGATTGTATCTTAGGGATTTTTTGTAGTGAGTGCTATTTTCTCCTAGCTTGCCTAGCTTTATACTTTTTGAGTCTAATTAAAATTTGTTAAAGTGGCTGATCAAGAACCTCGTCGATCGAGGAGAATCTGGGGGTTATCTCCCGAGAGTCCAGAGCCTTCTTCAAGAAGGTGTAGGAGTAATTTAGCAGGTGAATATCACCCTGTGGCATTTGACGCAGTGGAGAGAGATCCTCCACAAGGGATTGAAGGTTTTGTAATTGGCTCCGATGTGGGTTCTGAGAGGAGCGTTCCTCTCACCTCGAGAGTCTTATTTCCGTAGGAAGAAGAAGTACAAGTAGAGGAAGTACCTCAACCCTCTGAGTCACTTCCATCTCCTCTTCCTCCTGATTATCCGTTTGTTTTTTAGTACATCAGACTTGAGTCTGCAAGACTAGAATATCCTCCATATTATTCATACCTTTCGATGGTCACGACTGGGAACGCGGCTTCTGCTGTGAGTGCTGCATGCATTCAGACTCCTGCTTCTGTAGAAGGAGGAGGCACTATTTCTATATCTTCGATTTCTTCTAGTACTGTTGTGTTTGGCTCTGGTTTCACCCAAGCACATGCTTCTCAATCTGGTCCCTTTTGTTTTGGAATGCCCACTAGTGGGATTCCTTCATTTTCCTTTTCCGCTGCTACAGCTGGATCTACACCCATGTCTTCCATGGCTAGTGGATCAGCTTCTTTTCAAGGGTTCCCCTTCGGAACTGGGCATATTCCTAGTTTGAATCCTTCTTTAGGGTCCTTTCCGTTTACTTCTCAGACTCAGAGTTTCAACCCTTGGTCTGGAGGTCAGAATTCGACCACTTTTACAGGTTGGAACCCTGTATTCACTACAGCGGGGGCAGGGAATCAGTTTTACGCTGGTCACCAAGGGAATGCTTCTTTCCCTTCGTCGAGTGCTTATCAGACTTTTTCCCCTCTTTCTAATGCCTGGAACCCCTATCAGGGGCTTTCCTCTTCATTTAATACTTCAGGAGGGGGAACTGGTCCAGTCTTTGGTAACTCTGCATTGGGAGGAGGTTCTTCTCCTTTTTCTACGAGTTCTTTCTGGAAACCTGGTGCCTTATCAAATCCAGGGTATTCTTTTCAGAATGTAGGGAATTCATCCCATCAAGGATGGAATCCTCAGGCTCCACCTTGTTTACCTTTTCTAGCAACGTTAAACTTGCCAGATTTGTCGAAATTGACGAATGATCCGATTCGGTATAGTCCATGGTGGCCTCCGGTCCTGACCAAACTACCTTTAGACATTCCAAAGTTTGAAGGCAAGAATGGAGAGGACTCAGCCGACCATATCACCACCTTCCATTTATGGTGCTCTTCTAACTCCCTGATCGATGATTCGATTAGGTTGAGATTGTTTCAACGCACCTTAACTGGAAACGCTGCCAAGTGGTATATTGAGTTAACTGGGGGCAGTTTTGCTACATTTGGAGATCTGGCTATTACATTTCTAAATCATTTCCAGTTGCCTGTCCGTTATGATGCCGGGACTGAACTCCTAGCTAATTTTAAGCAGGACGACGCAACCCACATTTCTGACCATATTCAGGAATGGCGGAGAAGGAAGAGGCTTATTAAAGCTCATATTCCAGGAGAATTCCTTTTGGAATGGTTTCTGAAATCTCTGCAGTCAGAAATTTCTAAAGATGTATCCCTGTCTGGGGTATTTTCTGAGGAACAGGCTATTTTTAGGGCCCAGCAGCTGGAACTGATATATTCTCAGTCTGGAGTCCTTCATAAATATTTTCCCAATGCTCCTCGCTCCAAATTAGATTTATCCAAGACTAAGCCTGGTCCTCATGGTGATGGACTTATTGGGTTGATCAATAGTGGTGCAGCTAACCTGCTTACTCAATTGCAGCAGTTGTCTATACAATCTGCTCCTTCTGGTCAGGCTGTGCCTGCTGAGTCATCGCCTTCCCAATATTTGTCGGTAAATGCCGTCCAAAATTCCGACCCCAAAGGAAATCAACAATCCGAAGGGAAGAAGAAGGGACGGAATAATAAGAAAAAGGGCAAGAATGGGAAGGGTAATGCGAATAAAACCAACGAGCATGTTGGTGAGGGTCCAAAGGATAAAAAGAAAGTGAAGTTTCCATGCAAGTTGTGTGCTGGAGACCATCTTACTCACCTTTGCCCTAAAATTCAGGATGCGCAGTGCTTGTTAGCTCAGCAGGGTTCTTCCAGTTCCCAGGCTGTGTTGACAAACCCTTTTCCCCAAGGGCAACAGCTAGTTGTTGGCGCGAATCAAAATACTGGGGCTTCCTCTGGGGGCACCCAGGAAGGGGAAATTCCATCAAACATATACATGATGAGTGCTCATGTGGATGTCGCTACGAGATCCCGTGATTATGGCGAAGAAGAGTCTTCGAAAGCTAAGGGTGCTCTCAATGCTACTAAGCCGCTTCATATTACGAGGCCTACTGTTGAGCCTATACCTCGGATGCCCAAAGCATCTACTAAGCGTACGATGATTAATCCAAATGCTAGGGCTGCCCAGAACTACTCTATTGTGGAAGATCTAGCGCAGAGTCCTTGTGCCATGTCGGCTCTTGAGGTGCTCCATTCTTGTCCGGCTCAGCGCAGTGCTCTGCTCACTGCTCTTGGGGCTATCGATCCAAAGAATTCTCTTATGATTACTTTCGATATGACTAATTTTAAAAAGAGACTTCCTCATCATATGGATTTTCATATTAAATCATCGTACCAGAAATGCAGTATTTTTCGGACGATCGTTGATGAGGGTGCTTCCACATGTGTGATGTCTCTCACATGCTGGAAGGGAATTGGATCTCCCGCAGCTGTTCCATCTGCTACTCTTATGACTGCGTTTGACGGTCATTCTCGCAGACCGCATGGTATTGTCCCGGCTTTGCCTATCTGTGTTGGGGGAAAAACTGTAAATATAGAGGTTGAGATAGTTGATGCAAGCTTGGACTACAACCTTCTATTGGGGAGAAACTAGATTTATGAGATGGATGCCATTGCATCTTCATTGTTTCGGATTATTTGTTTCCCTCACGAAGGGAGGATTGTTACAGTGGACCAACTAGACTGTCCTCCTGTAGACCCGAATGCATCTACTGACTCAACTATTCCAAAGTTGGATAATACTAAGGCGCCTGTTGAGAATTTAGGGGTTGGAATGTATTCTTCCTTGATGGGTACTTTTGATATTCCTCCTCCTACGGTTCATATAAATGCAATTTCATCCTCCAAGGCTCCTCTTCGAAGAGAGTTCTTTAGAACTCATTATTTTTTGGACCCTTGGACCTTACCTTCCCCTACTGCCACATTAGCGGAAGGTCAAGTGGGTGGAATGGCATTTCCAATGTCTGCAGCTAAGATTGCTTATCAGTCTATTGTTGACTCTGCAGAATCCATCCCAGCTCCTCTCTCATCGGAAGAGTTGGATGGAGATGTGGCTCCGGCTTGGGCACTTAGTTCTTCTTCTGCCCAGGATTGCCTTGATACCACTCTTCCATCTGAAGAGGCCATCCTGGAAGCTATGACTGGTATAGATAGACCGTGGGATGATTTGCATCATCGGTCTTACTTTTTACCTGATTTGAGCGAAGTTGAAATGAGTTTTCCAAGTCCTCCGTCTCCTGGTCCTGTTCGCCCAGTCCTGAACCCTTTAGCACCAACACATGTATATGTTGAAGGGAACATGGCTGTGATTTCTCCAACTATCCCGGTGAACATTTCTAGGGATCCCAATGTTATTGAGAATGTCTTCATCGGAGCTGAATGTTCCCCTGAAGAAATTCAGATTTATACCGATCTCTTTAAAGAGTATGGGGATGTATTCGCTTGGTCTTATGAGGAAATGCCTAGTATAGATCCATCTATTGTCCAGCATGAGATCAAGACTTACGAAAACGCTAAGCCTGTGAGGCAAAAACTTCGTCCGGTCAATCCTAGGAAGGCAGCAGCTATCAAAGCTGAGGTGGAGAAGCTGCTTAAGGTGGGATTCATTTTCCCTATTCCTTTGACTGAATGGGTTTCAAACCCTGTTCCCGTAGATAAAAAAACAAGGAACAATTCGAGTTTGCATTGATTTCAGAGACCTTAATAAAGCATGTCCTAAAGATAATTACCCCACACCATTTATAGATCAGATCATTGATGAGTGTGCCGGTAATGAGATTTTCTCCTTCATGGACGGTTTCTCTGGATATAATCAAATTACTATCTGTCCTGAAGATCAGCATAAGACTGCCTTTATTTGTCCCTGGGGTACTTTTTCTTACAAGAAGATGCCTTTTGGTCTTAAAAATGCTGGGGCTACGTTTCAGCGGGCCATGTCATATGCCTTCCATGACATCAAACAGATTATCGAGGCATATTTGGATGATTTAGCTGCTCATTCTCGAAAGAGAATGGATCATCCTGCTCACCTCCGTCAAGTATTTGAACGATGTCGTTTCTACAAGATTAGGTTGAATCCGAACAAGTGTGTTTTCGCGGTCACATCCGGTCGGTTATTAGGATTCATTGTGTCTAGGGAAGGGATTAGGGTAGATCCCTTCAAGGTTGAGGCAATACTTCAGTTGCCTCCCCCGTCGTCTATTCGTCAACTTCAAAGTCTACAAGGAAAGGCTAATTTTCTTCGGAGATTTATCGTAAATTATGCTGAAGTTACCAAAGGATTTATGAGATTGTTGAAGAAGGGAGTTCCATTATTTTGGGATGACTTCGCTCAATGCTCATTCGATGCTTTGAAAAAAGCATTGACCTCTGCTCCTTTATTGAGTCCACCTGATTATAGCAGGGATTTCCTTTTGTATCTTGTAGCAGCAGAATCTACCATTGGTATGGTTCTGGTTCAGGAAGATGATGCTCTTGCAGAGCATGTTATATTTTATCTTATTCGAGGATTGGTAGGACCTGAACTCTGGTATACTCTGATAGAAAAATTAGCTTTAGCAGTTGTTCATGCTGTGCAGCGACTCAGACATTATATTCTTCTACGAAAAACTTATGTTTTGGCAGCAGCCAATCCATTTCAGTTTGTCCTCAGTAGGCGAGTGATTGGGGGCAAATAAAATAGATGGATTGTGATTTTGCAGGAATTTGATCTTGATTTTATGTCTGCCAAGTCCAAGAAATCATTGGTTTTCGCGGAATTGATCTCCGAGTTGCCCTGTGGGGAAGAGATAGTCTATGATGAATCCTTCCCGGATGAACATTTGTTTCTTATCTCTCCACAGGATCCTTGGTATGGAGATATCATTGTGTATCTTCAGACTGCGAATTTTCCCTCTACTTTTTCGAAAGATGAGCGCCGTAAGTTGCGTCACTTGGCTAAGAATTACTTGATCATTGGTGATGCTTTATACCATCGAGGGGTTGATTCAATCCTGAGACGTTGCTTAACTCTCGAAGAAGCTGAGGCTGTGCTGAATGATTGCCACAGTGGAGCTTGTGGTGGTCATTTATCTGGGCTAGCTACAGCCCAAAAGATCTTGCGTGCTGGGTACTTTTGGCCTTCGATTTTCAAAGATTGTATGGAGTCGGTCAAAAAGTGTCATCCGTGTCAAGTTTATACTCGAAAAATGCACGCTCATCTAGCTCCGCTTTTTCCAGTCATTACTGTCGGTCCCTTTACAAAGTGGGGTATTGATTATACTACTTGTAACCCGCCTTCGGCTAAAGGTCACAAGTACATTATTGTAGTAGTAGACTACTTTACGAAGTGGGTTGAGGCTATGCCTACTTTTGGGAATGATGGTGAGACTGCAGCTCTTTTTCTTTTCAACCAGGTTATTGCTCGTTTTGGTATTCCTAGAGATATTGTCACTGATCATGGCAGTCATTTTCAGAATAGCATGATGGCTGAGTTGGCTCTAAAATTAGGTTTCTGGTAGGAGCATTCATCTCCGTATTATCCTCAAGCCAATGGGCAAGTGGAAGCCATGAATAAATCCTTGAAGACAATTCTTCAAAGGACAATCAATAAAGCTCGATCCAACTGGCATATTATGCTATATCCTGCACTTTGGGCATACAGGACATCAGTGAAAACTGCAACTGGCTTTACTCCGTTTCAGCTAGTGCACGGGTTGGAATCCGTATTTCCCATTGAATGTGAGATTCCTTCTCTTAAGTTAGTTGTTGAACTTCTTCCTGACACTTCTAGTCTTGAAGAACGGCTCCTTCATCTGGAACATCTCGATGAGCAGCGTCGGGATGCCGCCACGATGAATGAAGCACATAAAAACCGAGTTAAAGCTCAGTACGATAAGGCGGTCAAACCTAGGGTTTTTTCGGAAGGTGACCTTGTTTTGGTCTATGCCCAAGAAAAAGATGCCCTGGGGGCAGGAAAGTTTAAGTCTATGTGGTATGGCCCCTTCATCGTTAAAAAAGTCCTTAAAAAAGGAGCATATACCTTGGTTGATTTTGAAGGAAACGAGTTGCCGGAGCCTAGAAATGGGCTCTATTTGAAAAATTATTATGCCTAGGCTTCGGCCTGACATTTTTCTTTTGTATATAGTAGTTTTTCTTTGTATATATCTGCTTGTTTTTCAATCTTTGATGGGATGGTGATGTTTTTGATCTGCTTTGGCAGGTTGTGTCGGATGTCATGAGTCATTTTGGTTTCGCCGATGGTGCTAGTAGACACACCCGGAACTTGGCTTCCGCGGCTTGGGTGCTTCATTATCCATCCGGTCAGCTGTTAGTATCAAGAGGAATCTGCATTGGTCCTGCTTCCAATAATATAGCAGAATACACTGCAATTGTTTATCTACTCTCGGAGGCAATATATTTGGGTGTTGATTCGTTGGTAGTTTTCCTGGACTCTCAGCTGGTGGTGTCGCAGTTGAACAATACTTATCGGGTTCGAGATCCATTTTTACTCCGGTTGTTCTTGAGGGTACGTTTGTTACAAAGATCATTTCAATTTTTAACTTTCATTCATATTCCTCGAGCTGACAATTGGATGGAAGACTCATTAGCTAATCAAGAAATTGATTGGCATATTAATCATTCCATACAATAAAATTTAATCATCAAAAACATCATACAATTTTATACATTTGTCACATCACATCAAACATCGTTGTATATATATCATCAGAATGTTCAAAAAACTATACAAAATTTGGATTCATAAGTCATACAAAAAATTGGGCTTATGCCCGATCATGTTCAGTCTCAAAAAATATACAGTCATCTGATATATCATATCTATCTACTCTTGTGGTCCTTGCCCAGAAGTTGTGTTCATATAGAACACGAGCGCGGTGGCAACTCGGCGGAATAACCGTACCCAGTCACGGGGTACTCCTACCACCCATCTCTGGATGGCTTCAGGAAAATCTTTCACTGCAGCCATAGGTACTTGGCAGGTTAATCCCTCCAAGTTCTCCTGTACAGCCTGGAGGGTACTGTCCCGATCTATTGTATCCGCCTCGCCTCTGTGACGCTTATGTCGTGGGTAACCCTCAGGTTGAACTGGTCCAATATCTGTATCATGATCATTATAAAATTGTAAGTCATTTTGAATCCAATCAAAAACATGTTTGTTTTCCATTTTTTCATACATATTGAAAAAATCCAAAAAAATTATATAAGTCAAAAATTGCAAACTTATCGACTGTGCTCCATGCCACGCCTGGTGGAAGGACAAGGTCTGGATCGCCACGAAAATCCATCCCGGCATAGGGATAGTCTTTCACAGCGATGATTTGTTCTCCCCACCATTGGAAGAACTCATCATCCCAAGTGGTTCGGGGAACTTCACTTCCCCCCAATCTCTTCATCAAGTCAGCCCAACGGGCAATTCTTGGGTCTCTCGGGCTGCTGATAGAAGAGATCACTTTGGGTCTCAGCCCAGGAATCTTCTCGAAGAAGAATGTCATCAAGATTGTACCATATCCAAAATGTTTTGTCTTTACTTTTCGGATAGAAGTCAATTGTTGCTTCATGTTCATCAGTAGAGTTGTGCACCAATCATATAAATGAGTTAAGCATTCCACTGCTATACTCATTTGAGTCCTGGATGCCTGGTGTAGGGAAGCAGATCCCACTACCCTGCCAATGGTAAAAAGGAGAATTTTCATGTGCAAGTCTCTTAAATCTTTGATAGAAATTTGAGTTCCAACTTTCTTGGAACCCTCTACGCAGTAGACGTGGACGTAATCTTCCACGGTTAGCCCTCCCAAAGGCTTACCATGCAAGTCTACTGGCTCCCCCCTCCGGGAGAGTCCATTAATAAAATATATATCTTCCACCTCGATGCGTATGGGCATCTGATCTATAATGAAGCAGTCTTCTTCTGGTTCCCAATAATTCACAAGCATTTCGAGCAACCGGACGTTACTCTTCATATTTGGCATTTTGAAAAACTTGAGCAATCCACAATTTCGGAGAATATTTAGTGATGCTTGGTCCCGCATGACTTCATTGTCAATGGCACTGTGTTCACGCTCTCTCCAAGATATAGTCATCCTGCAAAAATTCAATAATTCGTTCATTAGCTACGCATTTTTTTCATTTTGGGTTGCGCATACGCGACTTTCTTTGTACACAGTCGCGTGTATACGCGACTTGGTCATTATAAACCCGCGTATGCGCAAACCCGTGATTTTAAACAAATGATTCTACGGTGAAAATTCCTAATTTTTAACTTATGAACAGACAAAATGAATAACAAGGATGAATTAAGAGCTTACCTAACAAATTAGGTGAAGTTTGATGGTCAATTGCTCCTATTTTGATGAAAGAGGCTTTTTCTCCAGAGCACTTTTTCCCAAATCAGCAATGTAACAATGAACCAAATATGAGGTAACTTGTGTATTTATGCCCAAAATTGAAAATTTTTTGCAAAAATTTGTTATGCTTATTTTTTCAATCTATCTTAAGCTGCATAACCTGGATGCTTGGAAGTTCCCATATTGGTATATTTTCAGGTACATTGTTGACGAATTTGAGATTTTTCCCAGTTTTTGATCCATGACTGCTGACCCGTCATGGCAGGTATATGATCTTCACTGGCATATAGGTTAGGGAATCCACTTTCCGTTGCATTTTGCATACTAGCCTCCATTCTGATCACTTGCCATAGGGTCGATCCCATCAGGTCATGATTATTACACCCATTTCACTCGCCGATTATTTAATCATGACTTGGTGGTAGAGCCTTCCTTTACATGGGCTTCCTAGTTAGTTCCTCGCTAGCATTTGTTGCCCATGCTGCGTTTTATGTAGGCTCGGGAGTCCTCTTTAGTCCCGCCATGACTTATGTGTTGAAGCTTCATTCTTCTTCTTCCTCACTATCATTTTTCTGGCTATTACCCTAGAGGCTCCCTGGTGTTGTTGAGTTGTATTACTGCATTGCATATTGGCTACTTTTTTATCCTGGCCTTTAGCCGGCTTCATTTTGGACTCAATGTTTAAGCCAACTTTTGACCTTGCCTATCTGTACAAGTTAACCATTGCATGCACTTGGCTATCACGACTTGACACCCTTTTTACCCATGGATGGAACATTCCTCTGAGTATCGCTTACCAGTTTCTGCCACCTTGCATTGAGCATAGGATCATTCCAATCCCAGGAACTAGTGCATCTGTTTCTTGATACTCATTCTATCCATTGTACCATAGCATTCTTTTATTCTTTTTCAGGCTTATTATATGAAAAAGACAAAAAAATAAAATATAACAAAAAGAGCGGGAACGGGATGTAACTTCGTTATTTGATGGCAGTACAGTGTCAGTTTGTCGCCCTCGAACAAAGCATATACACTTATATATCTTTCCTCCATTTGGGATGGTTTTAGTTTTGACCTAGGTTCAGCCTTTACCTTGTTTCACTTGTCAGTCCTCCCGTGGTTGGTTATCTCTTCCAATCATATGGAGAGTTTGTTTTGCCTTCTGCATAACAGACTTATACAGTGTCACTTTTTACTGCCATGGTCATCACAAGTCGTGCTTTTGTTCAAGGGAAGTCTAACCAAAGTCGGCCATTCTACAGTGTCTCTTGACTCATTATTCAGTCGGCCTTCCCGGTTTTGTCAATATCTTGTTCTATCACATCAGATGTTTTGGTCTTCTGCTCGTGCCGGTTTAAGAAGGTCTCCATTGACTTCTTGCTGGCGGGTTTGTCTCTTATCGACTACGACACATTGCTCTGAGAGAAAACCTAGAGCCGCACCCTGGCCCTATTTCCATCATTGATAGGTGACCTTGTGCTCAACATTTGATCATCATTATGGGTCTTTGACTGAGTGGTTTCCCCTGTGTTCGATGTCAGGATACATTATCACACTTGGGATTCGTGCAGTACCTTGATTTCCATTTGACCCTATTGGTGGATATCTCACCTTTGTGTCAGCTTTCATTATTGGTTGGTTTAGAGGGTTTCTTTCGTGCGCTAGCTTCATCTTGTGCATGTCGAAAACGTACTTCGGTTTGGTTCCGTCACTCTACTTCATTTGATTCCTTCCAAATCTTGGCCTGCAGGTTACACTCGCGCTGGACTGATGTGGGATGCCTTAATGCCTTCCTTCTAGCAGATCTTTTCCCATCGAATCCGACTCATTGCTCTAGGAATAAGGTTTAGAGTCTTTTTGTCAGTACCTTAGGGTTTGCAGTCATCAGTGGCAGACTCTTCGCTATTGACAGTGGGGACTCATCATTTCCTCCTGATCGGTAGATTCTTTCAAGTGTTCGACTTCAACTCATTCATTCTCACTTGTTAGATTGTACTAGGGCACCTTGACACTCATTTTGATTATTGGTGGGTTGTCTCGCGTTGGTTAACGGTTTACATTATTAACCGGTAATCCAACGATTTCTCACATGGTCGATTCCAGCTCATTTATTCCCATTGTGTAGAATTGTGCCATAGTGATTGGTGAAGACCTCGGGTTGCATCAGCATTTTTCGGTTCACTTTTGACAGTCCATTTAGTTTCTGCTAGTGATGCCATTCACCCTTATATGTTGCAGTGTCAGTACAGCAACATCCTATATGTTGGCTCTCGAGTTGCGTGATTGTACCATTTATTCCACCTCTTATGATTTGGTACTTGGAGATTCAGTTACTTATATGATTAGACATCCAGTTTCAGCATCATTGATCAACTTTCTATATGTGATACTTAGACATTGATTTTGACTTGTACTTCTGGGCCATGCTCAGATGATTCATTGTGTACTTTCAGTTCAGCTATACTTGTATACATTTTGGATCTATTCTGTAGTTTCGATATGATGTATTTTTTACTGAGCATGGGTATGCCCGCCTCAGCATGAGTTGAATCTCTGTTTTCTTTCATTGGTTTTTGACAGGCTGAAATCTGGTGAAGTCCTCCCTTGTCCTTGCGAAGTTCTTTCTATGTGCATAATAAATTTCGGCCATCATGTACCCCTTTTGACCTCATATATTAGGGGGCATCTGTTATAGCATAATTTTTCACCCTCATGTGATTCATGATTGTCTCTATGGCCTTGGGCACCCATTCCCACAGACTTGAACAAAATTCATAAAAAAAAGTGTTAAAAATCCCATACGCGGGTATGCCTAGACTTTTCTGTGTGTATACGCGAGTCCATACATACTTTTCTGCATATGCCATTAAAATCATTAAAAATATATATAAAAATTTCCTATTTTCAGGCTGGGTTGATGGTTACTCCAGTAGTTCAACCACCCCAGCACGTGGCCAACTGTTTCCAACTGATTGAAACTACTTTGAAGGAGTATAAAAGCCCCTCATGTGCATGGCCTAAGGGAGAGAGAAATTTTATAGATATTATACTCTGTTGGAGCCCCAATTCAAGTTTGAATTCCCGTGCCTCCTGCACTTTCCCGGATTTTTACAGGAAACTATTGTTTCCTGGAGATGTTCATCAGTTCTTATGCCATCTTGAGTGCACAAGTCTTGAAAGTATCTTAGCGAGGCAAGGGTGGGACGGATCCAGATGACGGTCTGTTCAAATATTGTGGAAGGATTCAGGTGATCTCTCCACTTTTTATTACTGTACATGATGTTCGTAATAAAGAAGAACCATCTTGTTCCTGAAGTCATGTGTTAACATCTATTTGTATATGTGAAAAGATTATCATTTAAGCATTTATTATTGTTTATATAATGTTTCAGATGGATTACACTAACATTTAGGAGAAATATATGATGTACAACTAGATTTCCGTGCACGTTTCTTCTTGGTTTTCAGGTTAAGGAGGAAGAAGGGTTGCTGGGGGTTTGGACCCCGCGGGATCTACATCAAACGTAGGATTACGGGTGAGTTCTACTATCGTTGTTATCTAGTTTTTAGCATACAAGTGTGGTTGTGTGTGAGTCCTTCTGAATAGCATGCCCTTATCTGTGGAGGTTTTGACCCAACAAACCTCTAGGGTGTTTTTCCTCGAAACATGAAGCCAGATACGAAGTATCTTGTAATTGACAGTAAATAATTCTCTATGGAGGTTTTTGATGAACAATTCTGACCGATACTGATGTGCATTTCGAAAATATTGGGGAAAGAAGATGACAGCACAATATACAAATCAGCTCTGGGAATGTTTGCTTTGATGATGAAGCCAAGGGTAGTGTTGGATATTCCTTCATATTGGCAAGAAGCTGTCAATTCTCAGCTCATGAGCCTATCACTGACGGGTTCATTCAGGTTCCCCTCTCTTATTATTTACCTCTTTTTATATCAAAATGTAGAAGATTTCTTGCATCTAGGGTTAAATATCATTGATATAAATAAAAAGAGGCAGTCAGTAGTAATTTGGACTGACATAGTAAGAAGAGAAAAGAATGAGGAGGGTTTGTTTGATTTTACAAATCATTTTATGTCCACTGCATATAAAATTATGAATGGAGTTCCTCCCCCATGCTTCCTACCAAAGGCTCAAGAGTTCTTACAACTGGGAACAAATTTCAAGTTTGTTGATTGGTATGTTTTTTAAGAAAATTCAGAAATTAGACTGTATGGGGCTGGGGTAGAACCATATAGACTTCCTGTGTTTGTACCAATGAGATTATTTTCTTTGGAGTTCATTATGAAAATTTTAAATCTTGACCAAATACATTTTGTGCCTATGAAAAAGGGTCATTTGTTTAAGCTACCAATGTCTGTGGGCCCATTTATAGTTAATATGAGACAAACATCTGATGAAGTTACTAGGATGTTATATGGGATGAATCTGTTGTTAGGATAAAAGTGGGCTTATAACCCCCATAAATTGATTTCAAATAAGAGAAATAAAAATGGATATTCAGCGTTTATTCATGAAAGCGGACCTGATATAAAAAAGCTGGCAAATAGGGTTTTACAGGTTCTGAGGGCTCAAATATACAAACTCCTATCATATCTGAGAAATCAAATAAGAGAGGTAAAGAAGCATTGATTGATTCAGAAGATGAAGAACAGAGAACTGAAAAGAGAGTAAATCTCATTGAAGACTCAGCAGGTGCTCAACCTGGTTTCTCACTACAATTGGGAGATGAGCAAAATGTCCCAGCCTCACCAAGAAGACACGAAGAGGCTCAAGTGCCCTTGATTAAACAAATGTTTTCCCAGATTTCAGAGAGAAATCAAAAGTTGAAGGCAAGCATGGGGGTACAGGTTGAGTATCAAATAACTCCAGATCAAACAAGATTGTTGACTGCAATGGATCTTGAAAAGGATCAGTTTATGATTGCTCTTTCTCATCCCTCTAATATGACTATAGGGTCATCCAATAATTTTATTACTGTAAATATAATTGTAGATGTAAATAAAATTCCATTTCTTGACAAAGTAAATTTACATATGCAAACAGGTCAACTGATAGTGAATGATTTGACCAAAACTAATACAATGGATCTTAAAGCTGAGAACATGTTAGGGAAGGTTATTAAGCAGCTGAAGCTGGAAAAAGCCAACTCCAGGGCTTTGAATACACAGAATGAAGAGCTTAAGAAGATAATTGTAAAGATTGGAGTGGATCCAAATGACAGATTTGTTGTGCAGAAATTGTTACAGAGTGCAGAATCAGAAATTTCTGTATTGAAGAAAAAATTTAAGTTTCCCACAGGAGAGCATTCTATGGTAGCAGAGGTAGAAGAAGTAGAAAATGAGAAAGAGAACATTCTTCAGTAGCTCCTGCAGAAAGAAGAAGAAATTGCTAAGTTGAAGCAAACTGCACTATCATTACAGAATCACATTGATTCTCATTCTTGTACCTTCGTTTTACCATCTAGCAGTGACGATCCAGTAGCACAGATATCCCAATTGAATACTAAATTGAAAATGGCAGAAAAATATCTCAAAATGGCACAAGCTGATTTGGAGATAGAAAACAAAGGTCATACAAGCTAAAGAGGGGGGAGTCAGTAAATATAGAGAAGATTGCCAAATTGTTGATTCTGAGATTAAAAATATAAAGGAAAAATTGAAGGGAAATATATCCCTGATACAGGCTAAAGACATCATCTGGAATGATATCATTGAAGAGATGAAAGAAATTTTGGGTTTTCTGACTATTGTATCATAAAAAAGAAGTATAATCAGAGATTTTAAGGAACAAGTCATGGAAGACAAGCAGAAAAAAATTAATAGAGCTATTTGGGGAAGAACATTTATTGATTTCATTGACTCAAAGACTGATCAAGAGTTAGAGGAGAATGAAATTAAAGACAAAATTTTATATGTTGTATAAATTAACAAGATGATTGTCAAAAATGATTGTAGGAAGACTACAGAGAAAAAGTTGACAGGGATTAAGGAAGCAGTCAGTAAGTTTGATAATTTATTTGAAAAAAGAGCTAGGGCAGGTTTGCCAATCTGTCGGGGCCTTGAAGGCAACCTTTTATCATGGGATTCTTATGAACCACTACTGGTGTGGCAAAGAGCAAGGTGGACAACACTCATGAAAAGACTCAAATTCTAAAAAGAACAATAGTGATTAATTTTCTTCAGAGGCACTTTCAGCTTTTATGGTTGGTGAAGACCCTGTTTACAGAGAGACCATCATTCAACAGAATTACTGCTTTCATATTGGAATATCACAAGCTAATTAATTCACCTAAAACAAACATCGAGGTGTGGAAGAAATGCAGAGCTTGGATGACAGGTTTACCAAAGGATCCTTCAACTACAAAGAAGGATAAATCAGCTAATCATGAGAATACAGCAGCAACAGCACTAGTGCATATTCAACAAATAGATTAGGAATTTAAGTTTTATTTTATCTCTTTAAAGAGAATTGTAATTGTAAAAAGATATTTTGATGACATGTAATAGGTAGTTTACAAATTCTTAAGTAGTTGGAGCAGTTAGGAGTAACTGCTTTATTTTGTATTTAAGGAAAGACTTGAGAGAAAAAGGTTCTGAGTTTTGAACCTTCAGACTACTGCAATTTTGTACTTAATTTTCAATGACTAATGAATAAAGATCAAAATTATTTCATCTGTTGGTATTGATATGTTTTTCCATTTTTCATTATGTACTTTCTTTCAATGAGTAAAATGGATTAATGAAGTTGCAGGTCTCTGTTTACATATGTGAATAAGATTTAAAATCCTTATTAGGCGCTCCTTCATTTTAACTATTTCCTATCTTAAAATTATTCTAAAGTTTGAAATGATAGATACTATTAACCAACATATTAGTTTGGGCTTCTCTCTTCATGATTCTTCTTTTCATTCCATTTTATATCAGTAGATAATGGCATTGTGAAACATTCATAGTATTTTATTCTTGAGGGTTTAATAAAAGTCTTTGAGGGTGATTAAGCAAAAACCATTTGACATTATATTTTTGTGACATATATATATATATATATATATATATATATATATATATATATATGTCTTGAGCATTGATTCCTTACCACAGCCAAGGGATTGTTTCTTAAGATACAACAATAATCATATAGTTTAATCTTGATTTATTCATGCCTTTAAATTTCATGGCATGTTAGTTAGTGAATAAAGGTCTGACCAAACCATTTAATCTTGGCAGATCAGTAGTTAGGTAGAGAATTAAATGAGCTCATAAGTTTAATCTGAGCCATTGGAAGATATAAGGTTAGAAATAAGTTAGTTTTCTTATCAAAAGAAAATAAAAGGGTTATCAAGCTCAAATGCACCCAATAAAGGAAATAAAAAATGTTAGTATAAATAAAGGGTAGGTAGGATACTTTCAAAATTTATGGAAAGCATCATTTGGTTTATCTCTTAAATATCTTTCTAACATCTTTCCCCTCATCCTAAATTCCCTTGCTAAACTAACATTTTCCCTTATCCTAAATTCCCTTGCTAAAACCCTTTTTCCCCTCCTAAAAACCCTTTTCCCTCCAAAAAACCCTTTTTTCCTTTGAAAATTCCCTTCCCCTTGCTAACTCCGCCTTTTCAATAAAACAAATAAAACCCACTTATCAAAAGTTTCAAAGCGTGAAATAAATATATTATCGGGCCCCACTTTCCTTTTTTACTTAAACCCCCCCTCCCACTTAAATATATTTCATAAACTCCCCCATATCATATTTACACCTCCGCATAAATAAATTCCCGGACCCACCTATTTGAAAACCCGCAACACGCGTCAACCGTCTGATTGGCACCACCCAGATCTAACGGCCTACAATAAAATTTTCACTCCCCATCATTCCAAATTTTAAATCCAAGGGGGGGGGTGCGAAATGGGTGGTTTTATCCACCCGCTCCCTTGCCATGCGGCACCTTCTAAATGTTATCGCACCCCCTCCCCCCCCATTCCAAGACCACCTAACCACCTTTTTTCGTGCGATAAACCACTGCCATAAATAATAAACCACCCGCGCCGAGAAATTAACTGCCAAAGTTCAAAAGTAATAAAATCCCGCCCTAAACCATTATTTCATTATCTCTGTTTGTTTTTTAAAAATACCAAAAGCCTTTACCGACTAAGATTGAAGCCCACTGCCACCTGGACCTTTCTGCAACCAAATTCATGATTTTCCAGGTAATTCTGAGTACCTGAAACCATCAATTAAACTTATTAATTCAATAATTAAACGAATTAATGGCCTCCCAGAGTGTCCAAACTGTAAACCCTTTGCAACCTCCCTTGTTAGATGTCGACCACACCCCTTTGGCAAATAAAGATTTCAAAATTGTTGACATTGTGACTGATTGCAACCTTTCGGAGCTCCACTGTTGGAGCCATGATAAATTTGTTGATCGGGAAGATGACATTCATATGTGGGACTCTAACTTTCCCAAATACATATTCCCACAGAGCTATCAGTTTCATAAACTCATCAGACTGTGCCAAAACAGCTATTTACCAAATGAAAGATCTATACTTACTCCAAACCAATAAATCCTTTTTACAATCACTACTCAATCCATCAATCAAACGCTACAGATTCAACCACAACCTGATGGAGTGTCTTTCTCCATTGAAACCCTTACTGAAATTTTCTTAAAGCTGGACTTCCCTAAAAGGTTTCAAATCTTTCAAACTTTCCTCCCTCCATCAGTAGAAACTCCTAAAAACAATCCTCCATAATCAGCCACCATGTTTTTAGAAAGAACCAGAAAAATTGTAACCATGATGTCCTGTATTCTAGGATATTTCACTGATGAGAATGTAGATGAATCTATTCTTGATTTCCTATCCATATTTTTCCCGAGTCAGCTTCCAGCTACAACTTTCAATTTTTCCCAATACCTGGCAGATGCTATGCACGATCAGTTGATCAAACTGCCAGAAGAAGGATTATTCAAATACTCCTATGTATTGTTTCATATGTTTATATATTTTCAATCAGAAAGGTTTGCAGTTAACCTACAAAAACTAGACATACAGGGTAATCCCCAGTCTGTTGTCTTTTGGACATCCTTGATCAGTATTGAATTCAGTTTCAAAGACTTCATTGACTCTTATGTTTATCCAATAGTTAATATGCTTGGCAATAGCATTCAACCTAGAAACAGTGAAGAAATCAAAAAGGTTCTATAGTTATCAAATCAGAGCAAAACAGGAGACAGGTATTTATATTAGAATCATATAGAAATCAAAGTGTATGGAAGCCAGCTAACTCCATACAAGCTTCTCAAATAACTCCCAATGAGGAAATTTGCTTTAGAATACATCATATAAATCTTGAATTCAGATGAAATCAATTTCCTTTCAGCTAAAAAGAAGACTCAATTCAAGATTAAAAACCAACTAGGGCCTTTTATATGCAATAGTATGAATGTTGAACAACAAGCAGACAGATGTTTACAAGAGTTGAAGTTTAGCAGTAGTTTAAAGTGGTCTTATGACCCCTTGGGTGTCATAAGTAAATTAAGAGTTAAGTTCAAATTGACCCCTTTCATTCATGAGTCAAATCCTGAAATTGAAAAGTATTCCAACCAGTCAGAGTGGTTGGAAAATACTTTATAGGAGGTGGAGAAGCGGCTTGGTACTAATTCCATCATGCTTACTCCAGCCCCACAGGACAGAAATTCAAAAATGGCAAGAGAAGAAGGCTCTTATTCTGCAGAAACTACTTCTGATACTAAATTCAAGCTTATGTATAGAAAGAAGACAAAACTAAATCCAGTGATAGAGCAAGAAGAGAAAATTGAAACCATTGAAACAGATATCATTGTCAGAGATGATGCACCTCCAACACTTTCATAAGAAACACAGCAGCCATCAACTTCCAGTGCACAAATCATTCAGAAAAAAAATAGTGCAGAGGTTTCATCATCCAAAAAACTAGTTGAGAAAGAGAAATATATCATGGAGAAATACAAAGAGATTAAAATCAGAAATGAAGCATTGAAAGTTGTAACATATGCCCAATACTGGAAGAAAACTCCTAGTGATCAGAATAGATTTCTTTCAGATTTTTACTTCAAAACAAGAAGATTCAAATGACATTTCTATAGCCAAAATTGCAGGCCCTAAAAACATCAGAGGATTATAAAAAGACAGCCTTTGAAGTCCTTTCCAAAGATGTGCACCCAATTGATCAGATTAAGTTTCACAAAAAGGTAGGAGAAATGATTTATTCCACCATGACACACAAAGCTTTAAGTGTCCAGAAGTTACATAATTCTTTATAAAATATAAAGACACAGTTGAAGCTAGAGAAATCTTCATCACAAGCAAAGGATAACAGGATAAAGTCACTTGAATATTTGGGAATGGAAGCTAGTTATAATCCAAAAGATATTAAAGCAACAAAAGAACTAATAAAGAAGAAGAATGCAGACATAGCCGCACTTAATAAATAGCTAAAGTTACAAACTACAGAACATCCACAAACCAAAGAGGTTTTGGAAACTGGTAATCAGAAGGATGAAATGATGAATCTCATCATTCAATTGACAGCTCAACTGAAATAAATGGAAACTGAAATGGATAAACTTGTGCAAGAAAATAAATCCAGCATGGAAGTAATTCCCATTACTGCTATTCCTATAGCTTCTACATTAGCTCCATTGTCTACAGTAGCTCTAGTATCAACAGCAGTTCCAGCAACTACATCAGCAACAGCATCAGTAGTACCAACAGCCCATCCCACTGATGAGGCCAACAAATTGATCAAGGCAATGGAAGATATGTCCATTCAAACTATTGAAATCAATAAGCTCAAAGAACAAGTGAAGAGTTTAGAAGATGGCAAGAAATTGGCAAAGGTAATGCATCAGGCAAAAGTACAAAAATCCAATAGATTAACTAAAAGAATCCACCAGCTAGAAAAGGAATTATCATTAAAAGAGCCTTTAGCCCAAGCAAAACAGTAGTTGTGGGCCAATATCATTAACTCGGTTAATGATATTTGGCCTTCTATACAGATCATATTTGAATAGAATGACTTGGTAAAGGAGGCTGGTAATGCAATTCAAAAGGTCAAAATAGATCTTGGAAAGAAACTAGAGGAAGCCTCTGAAATAATAAAATTCCTAAATTCTAAAAAGAAGTATGAATTGGAAGAATTAGGGATAAGTGATAGAACAGAAACTATCTTAGATATGAAGAAAGTGATTTCCAAGAGAAATCTGATGACACAACTTGAAGACAAATGTCAAACAATGGAACTTGCAGTAAACAGGTTTATGAACAAGTTTGATGTATTAAGACAAAAAGGTCTGCCTAATTCATTAGTAATAAATCATAAACTCATGAGACATGGAGACTATGATAAGAAGATGAGGGAAGTAGCCAAAGAGACTTCCAAAAATTCGTCAATGAAAGGAGTTCCCACAGGCAAAGTGTTGCTTCAAAGTTTAGAAAATTTCTTTTACCTCCAACATGAGGTAAATCACCTTTTTTTAAATAAGCCCACGTTCGCCAAATATTCATAAGCAGATGAAATTTACCGAAAGATGATGAAGATAAATATTCCAGACGAAGAAATGTGGGAAAAATGGTGTGATTTACTATGATAGGTTAAAGATCCGACAGTGTGAAAGAAAGACAAATTAAAGAAACAAGTAACAGCAATCAAAGAAAACATGGACAAATTTCAGTCAGTTAATAGGTGTCACTATATTTTTGCATAAAGATATTTATTTTCCTAGAATAAATCCTAGTCAGTTGACAGGATATTTTTCATAATATGTTGTATAAATACTTCATCAATTCGAAGTATCAAGTGTGGATTTATGAATATTTCTATAGCTGATTAATCTATTACCTGAGGGTTATTATACCATTTCCAGTTGAAAGACAGGACAAGTAATAAAGGCATTTCTTTACAGGATTCATGTGTTGAGCTATCTCAGTGAAGTATACATTTCAATTGTTCATGTTCTTTTCTAAAGTATTCCATAAACTTGCATGTGTTCTAAATTTTAATGTTATAACAAGAATTTTAATGCAGAATTTGTTTAAATACACTCTGTTTTGAACTGTTATACATTTTTATGTTTTCTTCTGATATCTGGTTTAGAGAATTCTTAATTTCCCTCTAATCCCAATTGATATTCTTCACCTTCCTTCATTTTCTGGTTTAAGTAATTATTAACTGCTCCTTGATCCCGATTGAAAAATAACTTCACCATTTAGCCTTGAGATCTACTTTTTCTCACCTATCCTGCCCTGTAACACTTCCTTTATGATTTGATTATGTTCTATTTATAAAGTATATTAACTCCGTAGCCTAATAGAAAATGGAAAAGCACCTATCCATCTAAATCAGTAATTCCACCAACAAATCAAAATCAATCCAAATCAAGCAAACATAACTAGCCTAAAATTTATTAAACAAACAAAATTAAATCATTAAGAGAGAGCCCTCTCTGTGTTTAGGAAGGCTAGATCCTAATCTCCAAAAGTGGGTATAGTTACCTCTGATATTTATTTTTAACGCACATGACAACTCTTGGAAATTTTCAGAGAGATAACAGATTGAAAATTGAATTATTGCGACCATCCAGTCTCTAGGAATCCAACGCAACTTGTTTCGTCGAAAACTAACTCCGAATGAAGAAGTTATAGCCTACTGACCGCCATTCAGAATAGACAATTTTTTTTTTTAATTTTCAGAAAAGTGACAGGTTGATGACATGGCAGTCCAGTCAACATGCAGGGAATATTCTTCAGTTTTTGTCTAGTGGCACTGTGACAACTTTCACAACAAGATTCGCCAGTTTGGGTTTGAGAAGGTGAAATTCCCCAATGTCCTCCTAAGGTTGAATTAGATTTTTTTTATATGAGGGACAGCCCAACCAGAGGCTGGCACGTGGTGCAGCCAGGGGCCGCCACGTGTCCCCTCTGGTGGACCCCCTCTCGGAGGTCTGGTTCGAATTTAAATTTATGTGCTATGGTCAGATTTCAATGTTATGATATGGTGGTAGAATTTTATATTTAACAATGGTCGAATAAAATTAAACCATAGTTCAGGTTTGATATATATTGGTGGCACATTCTAATCTATGTTACTAACCAAGGTTTGAGTTTAATAAATTTTATGGTGGCATATAGCTCCAAAATCATAATATGGTGAAGGGTGCATTAGGCTATGGCATATGTTATGGGCAGATTAAACATATTTATATGGAGGCGTGTAATTATAATGCTAGTAAAATATATGTATAGGGGCGGAGATTAGGGTTGAACCCATGACCTCCCCCCAAACATTACCACCACTTACCAATAGACCATGGGGCGGGGCTTGTAAATCCTTCATGCCCAACATATATTTCAATGATATGCATATATCTGATGGCGGAAGGGAGGGGGCCAGCCCTCTTCCCCATGTGACCTTTCCACATGACCGTCAACCAGCGCCCATAATAAATGGGCTTAGTGCGCATTAAAACTTTTATTATCATGCCGCTAAATTGAGATTAGAATTAATTAATTGCACTTAATACTTGGTGGAGTTTTAGCGGAACCACCAAATTCGGCAAGAATCACCAATTTGTCGGACTTAACTGGATTCTTCTCCAGATTTGGAGGAGGATTCTAGGGAAAAAATAAATTGACCATATATGGAGCAATTTTCGACCAATTTTGGCTTAGGAAGAGTCATTCTTGGTAGATTGGAATGCTTTGAATACACTGAAACATGTTCCAGAAGTAGTGGAGCAATTCTACAGGTATTTTTGTCACTTTGAAGAAAATTGAAGCCCAGGGCCACCAGGAAGGAAGGCCATGCCTAGATCATCTAAAGGCCAAATTGAGTGAATGAATAGTCATTTCTGATAGATTTTGACATTTTGAACTCATTGAATTATGTTTCAGGAGAATTTGATGCATTTAAGCAACAATTTTTTCACTATTGAGCTAATACAGAGGCCCAAGCCATTGAAGCCGGACCAAGGAGATGTAGCCGAGGAGGGGTGAACTCCTCCATCAAAACTCTGTATTGATGGATCAATTGTGATGGTTTGTTGTTCTTTATGTTTCTGATGTTCGGCATTTGATTTTCATACTTTATGCTCTTGAATTCACGCGTAAAACTTAGTTATTTTACCTGTTTGACATACATAACAACCAAGGAAACCTATGTACATCAAGCACAAGATCAGCAAATAAATTATAAATTTGAAAATGAAATTAGCACAGAAAAAATATAATTCATACTCAGATCATTGACAAGTCATTCTGAAAAAATAAAATAAATAACAAACAAACACAAAAAATAATAATAATAATAATAAATAAATAAATACAACTAAAAATAAAATAAAAATAAAAAAATTCACCAACAAACCCCAAATACAATAGGCCAACACCAATTAGCCAGGAGACTCAATTCTATTGATCACCTCTATTGATCACCTCGGAATACTATATTCTCACATGGATCTATGAACTACCATCTACTAAAAGCCACCACGATCAATGATCCTCGCCCAACTCCGATTGGATGGATAAAATATTCATTTCGCTAAAAATTCACAATCACTACTCCACGCCCATGAAGTCACTACTCCTCTACTCTATGCGGGCCTCATTTCATTTATTTTCATAATGGATCCCAAAAAATTCTACTTAACTCAATTCAAGTTTTCAATATAATCTCTAGTAGCAAGACACCATCAATAAATCAAATAAAAGCACCACAATCATATGCTCTCCACTCAAGAAAAATAGTGGCCACAATCCATCCAACAAAAACTGAATAATATCACCAACAGAAAAAACAAATCTCACACTCATCCATAGTATCAAACCCTCACTCTAAACCTATGATCCAAAATCACTAGAAGCACCTACAAAACAAAAGTGAGAGTCTAAAATATGGTGTTATACCAAGCTCTCCATCTCTACCAACACCTCTGCTACAATTCTCTACTGCTATGATCTACAATCTAAAGTTATAAATCAAAACAATGCTTCAGCAAATAGATATGCTTATTCCGCTACCATTAGAACACATACACTGAAGCAATCCCTCTCACAAATAGGTCTGAAACATACTCACACAATCCAACCTTCTCTAACTCACACTATCACACATACAACCTTCAACCAGCTCCAAAATGTACAATATAAAACATGTAGGGTGAATTGAACTTTTGGATTGCGATCAAAACTGCACAAAGTTAGAATAAGTTCTAAGATAAGTAACACCTCTGCAAGTTGATCAAACAAGTCTCCCAAGTGCCACTTCCAAATGGACCTATAAAAAAATAAACAAGGGTCGAAATCAATGCCAACAAGTCCTCTACTCTCCTATAACACCCACATAAGTTTCAATGCATCTGAAAAGCTTTATAGCACCTCTACAACATCATCATCATACCAACATAATGTTGCAGCAAGTCATGCACAGGAACATAAGCATGATGACCAATATTTTTATAGGCCAATTTTTCGCATTTGGTCAATAGGCCCTCAAATGAGATCATTCATATGCTTTGAACACTTTGGCATCCTCCCTACACAAATCCCTAGGCATGCCTCTCTCAAAACCCTGAGTTTATGCCTGAAATTTCTTCATTTCTATCATTTTAGGTCCAACTCACCCTATCCCTCCATTGTCCAGCGTTCACTAGCAAGATGACCCTATATGGACCTATGTTGATCACCATCAGGTTTCCCTATGATGGTGGTGTTAGCACAGTTCTTTTCTAAGTCATGAGCCCATTCCATAGTTTTATTTTTAGGATTAAACTTCAAAATTTAAAAAAATAAAAAAAATAAAAAAAAAATAAAATAAAATAAAATAAAATTTAAAATTGGTCGCTACCGGAGTTTCTAGAAGCACTAGTTTTAGCCCTTTCAGACAGTCTGTTATTTTCATGTCTCTGTCTTTTTTATTTTTATCCCCATGTTGTCGGAATTTCCAGAAGCATACTCTGTTTTTAAAAAATAAAACTAAAAATTGAATCCACTTTAGTTAAACCACGTTTCATAATGTAAATACGCTCAAATATTTTTTAAATCTTTTTAGATCACGTGATAGGTGTCATATTGTAGTCAGTTAGCTTAATTCAAGTCATTATATACATTGAGCCACATGTGTCATCCGCAGTTATGGATTGAACTGTTACCCTTCATGCCTGTCAACGCCAAGTCATTCATCCATGTATTTAGGTACGTGTTTTTCTAAATCAAAGAGATCGTGGTTATTACACCACGCGCCATAACTGTTTCCGGCCAATCAACAACAAAGACTGTGGACGTGACTACAAGTCATAAACCCACTTGCCATAAGCCATCTGGAGCTCTCATATGGAAAGCGCAACCAACTTAAGGTAGTGATGGAGTATCACATGGTGCACATTATGATGAGGAATATTTTTAATGATGAAAGTTGATTTGCATGGGGTGATGAACCAAAATTTGATTTTAAAATCACCTAAAAAGCAGGAGAATTTCATTCAAAGTTTTAAGTTGTTTGAGTTTGAATTTGCTAAGATTCATATTTGAGGAGTCTGGATTTCAGACAAGATTCCAAAGGAGAATACAGGCCACACCTGTAAGTTAAAACTCTTCCTACTATGCCACCAATCAGTTGCAGGAGACATAGGCATTTATTTTTCTGAAGATGACTAAAACAGGTGGTAAGATAAATCGAATAGAGCCACAGGGTGCAGATTTAGTTAATGTCAATTCGAGGGTAAGAATTTTTTTTATGAAGTCAGGGTGGTATCGTCTTTGTACTAGGTTAGGGAGCTCTCACTCAAGAGTAGCCCAATAGTTTTCTAACTCTTTTAATGGACAAGAGGCTACAATTTATGGCCTCACTTTGCAGGTTTATGAAGACTCCATTGTTGAAGCCTTTAACCTTCCCCAAGAAGGAGAAAGGTGGTTCAAAGGACAATTTATTATAGGAGATGATCTCAACATCTTCCTCAAAGATGCTCACAGAGATACAAATTGGGAAAAAGGAATTCCAAGCAGCTACCTTAATAATGAATGGGCAGAAGCTATCAAGCTTATCAATATATACCTCACTTGTGAAAGGAGGTGTACAGTGATATTCCTCTATCATATGAGGTTTCTTTTTCATATTGTTGGGATGAAGTCATTGAATCTTCCATTTTTCTTGTTGAAAATCCTAACCAAGATGTCAGCAAGGGTTCAGACCCACACTCATGTTTCTAAGTATAGCTTGTACCATCAAGCTTTGATCAAAGTTCTAGTTGAAGAAGAGTTGGGAAAGATAAACCAGACTTGGGACCATTTTTTATTCTATAGGGAAAGCCAACACACACATACACCTCCAGTTCCACAACCAAACCCTCAACCTGCAAAGAGAAGAACAAAGAGAAAGTCCAAAAAAGAAAACATTCATAAGAAGGCTAAGGGGAAAAAAAGATAAAGTTTCTGCAGTTAAGGCTAAAAGAAAGGTGGAAAAAGGACAGAGATCCTCAACAAGAAAACCCAAGTCCATGAAAATAGTACCCCATGTTCCTCCATTTCCTAATGTCTACACTAGAGCCAGAATAGAAAGGTCTGCAATAGCAAATAAATCAAAAGCGCAGGTGCTATCGAAAATTCAGGAAGCACATATTCAGTGGAATAATCAGAAAGAATATCAGCCTACACCATCATATGAAGAACTTCTTAAGGATGTTGGATATGACATCAATAGCAAGAAGAAGAAAGAAGAAGCTAAACCTATTGCTAGCACCAGAAAGAGGCATACAAGAGACATCAATAAGTTTAGACTTATGTCCAACGCTTTACATAATTCAAGCCTAATGACTGAGGTTATTGACATTGAAGGTAAATCTGAAGGTTCAAAAACAAAAAAAATCCATGAAGAAAAGCAAGAACCCAACCTCTTCAGAACATAACTCAGAGCCCTCAAAGAGAAGAAAAACACAAAAGGGTTCTAAGGAGGACAAAAACATTGTCAAGGAAACAACTACAAGAGCAACCAGATCCAGATCATCAACTGCTGACAGCAAACTGACTTAGATAAATTGGTTGAAGTTGCAGCACACATAGAGGAAAGGTAAAAAAGGTTTTTGATACAAGTACCTTTTTTCTTATCAGTTACAATTTTGAACAGCAGCTTAGATGTCATGGAATACAAGTCTACACAAAATTTTCATAATTTTTTGTGTATTTTTGAAAAAGAAACAGGACGCTACCGGAATTTCCGGTAGCATTCTAGATTTTGCGTAGATACAGGTTTTTACTGGAATTTCTGGTAGCACCTGTTTTAACTCAATTTTGACACCTGTCAGCAAGTTTTTCCGAGCCAGTTAAGGATGGATAAGAACCCATAACCAAATGGAAAATACAAGTGATGGTGAGAGGTTGTTATGAGGTTGTTAGAGGTCTTATTAAATGGAACTACATGGTTATTAAAGACCCAAGGCACAAGGAGATAAATCAGCAGAAAAAGGGGCAACATGATAGCACACTCAGCATTCCAACCAAGATTTATTCTCTTCTTTCTTCTCCATTTGTCCTTTCTATTAGATTTCGATGAGATAAGTTTGTAATGTCTTTTTACACATATGTTATGTTAGAATTAATTTTTCCTTCTTTTTAGAAGAGATGGAGTTGGTTCATCTCTTGCTATATATACCACTTGTAAATACTATTTCTAGGTTGGATGTCGGTCTACCTGAAAAATGAATATAATAAAAAAACCTTTTTGCTTCATGCTGGAAGATTTTGTGACTCAAGGAACATCTAATGTTGGTGTGTCTCTTTTATTTGTTAATTTTTTCTAAAATGTGAATTGCAACGACTAGTAAGGTGTGAGTGATAAGTTGTTAAAGGATTTAACAGTAAATTATCCGCTTTCAGTTTTCTGTAAGTTATATGTGTGTTATAGAACATGTCAGTGAATATTTCATAAAGGATTTGTGGAATACTTTATACATGCAATCTAATTTTTGAGTGTTGTTTTCTTTTCATAAACTGATTTTATGTAAATATCCATCATTATAGTTGTGTGACTGATTTAGGATAGGAATATCTCCTAAAATAGGTACCAACTATCCATCTTCTTCCATTAGTTAAAATCTACTCCCTATACTACATTTTACCCACACAATTTATACTTGCCACAGCTTTCCAAATGCATGAAATTCTTAAATAACATAAAATCATTTCAAAATATTTGAGAAATCGTCCCACCACTCAAACAACCCCTTTAAAATTTGAAATGAACTATGATGTGTAAGGCTTACTCCTTATGTATTCAAGGAGTGACTTCTTGCGCCAACATCTTTGGTGTCGTTGCCGAGGAGGCAAATTGAATTTTATCCCTAGGTGAACGACAAAGTTATAAGTCTAGTTCTGAGGTGTACAGTTCCAGCTGTCTTTTTAAATTACTTTACACCTAGCGACTCCATTGAGAATTTTTGGCTCCTAGAAGGACTAGAACCAGGGATAACCCATATTCCCCTTTGAGAATCCCAATTTCTAACCATAAAAAGCTAATTAAGAAAAATATTAAATGAAAGTTTGTTTCTTCTACTGTTGTTTTCTGAAATGTTATTCCTAAAGAAGTCCTACAAACTTTATCCCCTAATTTTGAAGAAAATATTGTACCTCCCTTGTTTTCTAACCAACAAACAATACCCACATCACAAGTTGGTGTTTCAGCATCTATTATTCACAATCCACCTATTGTTATTCCACTAATCCCAACAACTCACACCATGGCAGGTCCAAACCCACCCCCTAACCGAATGGATGCAATTTTTGTTGAAATGTATGCCCCTTTGGTTTTACCTCAGCCTATGAATGCATTACCTGTAGGATATTATCTCAAGTACATGCCTAAGTTTAGTGGTGAGGGAGAGGTAATATTTGAAGAACACCTTGCTAATTTTTATGCCTATGATGACAATCTGCATATTGAGCATGAAGATGTCTGGATGAGATTTTTGTTCAGAGTCTTGAGGGTGATGTTAGAAAATGGTTCAGATATTTGACAGCTGGTAGCATCATTGGAATTGAAACCCTAGATGATACATTTTTAAGGAAATGGGATGATAAGAAAGATTTTTTTTATTATATCATTGAATTCGGTGCAATAAAAATAAAATATGGAGAATCAGTTTCTGATTTTTGCAAGAGATTCAATAAGATGTATAGTAAAATACCTACTCAAATCAAGCCTATTGAAGCTTCATCCAAAATCACTTATGTTGGTGCCTTTGATCCTGATTTTTGTTTATTATTGATAGAAAGAAGATCTGTAACACTAACACAAATGTATGACAATGCACTAGAGGTAGAATCTAATGTGTTAGCATCTGATAGGCTTGGAGGAGGGATTGACAGAGAAAAAAGAAATCAAAAAGTTGAAGTTTCTACTTTAGGAACTTCAGACATTGATCCTAAGTTAGATGAGCTTACCAATATTGTCAAGTCATTGACTACTCAAGCTCAAGACGGAAGCAAGACCAACTACTATCAGAAATGTTTCATTTGATCTGCCTAATAGGAAGAAATTTAGAAGACCTAATGTTCCTCAAATTTTGCAGCGATAAATGAGAGAAGTTGATGATCAAAAAGTTCAGCCTCCTTTGCAGAATGCTATATTTGAAGATGAAGAGGAAGTTGAAAGGTTGGAGAAGGTTGTTGATATCAATTTTCGGAGAGACAAAGAAGGGTTGATTCATCTTACACATGTAGAGTATGAGGATTTCATGTCATATACTCGGAAAATTGAAGTGGTTCTTAATCATTCCATGATTGCAGCTGGTCATAAAAGAAGATATAGTCTCAAATCAAAGAAGAGTGATGATAATCCACAACATGTTGCACATCCCAAGAAGAATAAGGACGTAGTCAAAATTCCAGTAGAAAAACAAGTTGAAAAATAGAAATTACCAGAAATTCTGTTAGCAGTTGATACTCCTTCAATAGAGGTAAAAATTGCTCACAAACTGCCCCCTATTTTCAATTTTGAGAATGAAATTAAAAAAATATAAATATTCATGTTCCTCTTGTAGAGATCATGAAAAATGATGATTTCAAAAATATCTTTATGAAATCTCTTCAACCCCCACCTACCGAAGTAGCTTCGTTAACCTTCAAGATGACAAGCCCACTATTATTTTCGGTCCATTGGTAGAAGACAAAGATGAGCCTACCCCTCCTTTCTATCTATATTAGAATATTCATGAAAATATCTTGCATAATTTCCTAATGGACTCTGGAGCCTCACATAATTTAATGCCCAAGGTAGTCATGGATGAACTAGGTCTTGAAGTAACTAGAGAGTGCCAATATCTCTACTCCTTTGATTCCTGGAAATTTCAATGCCTTGGTGTCATAAAAGACCTTGCAGTAAGCCTTTTTTAGTTACCCATGATAGGGATGGTAATGGATGTTGTTGTAGCTGACATTCCTCCTAGGTTTGGCATGTTAATTTCTAGGTCATGGATTAGAAGGTTGGGAGGAAGCTTGCAAATGGATTTCACTTATGCTAATGTCCTTGTTTTTCAAGGAGAACAAAGAATACTTTACAAATAAGCTCAGATGGAATATATCATTGGTGACAGCAAAGATGCCACTAATCATCCAATTTATGCTAGAACAACTGATGTTGGTTCAAGCATTTTACACATGGATAATGTTTTCCTATGTACAGAAAATTTTCATATTTTGAAGCCTGTTGAAAAGCATATTAGTTATGAAGGTTCCCAACTATGGAAAATGTACTTTGATGGCTCATGTTCCAAAGAAGGAGCTGGTGCAGGAATAGTTCGCATTTCTCCATTGAAAGAGAGCTCTACTTATTCTTTCAAACTTGAATTTGAAGCAACTAACAATGTGGTTGAGTATGAAGCTTTGATGGTTGGTTTAAAAACATTAAAGGACATGAACATTTCAGAAATTTCTGTTTTTCGAGATGCTGAACTTATCATTCATCAAATCAGAAATGTTTATCAAACTAAACATCCCAGACTCGGAGATTACCAGAATGCAGTATGGAGCATTATAGAAGACTCATTCCTGGCTTTTAACATTTCTTTTGTTCCAAGAGAAAGTAATATTTTTTCTGACTCACTTTCTATTTCAACAAACTTATTCAAGACTCCAATACCTATGAAGCCGAAATATGAAGTGGAAGTTAGGTTCATACTTGGCATTCCTGATAATTTCAAGCATTGGAAAGTCTTTGAAGATGATCAGGAGATTAGAAGATTCATTGAATCTACTGAAGAGTTTGTTGTCCTAAACATTGATCAAGATGAATATTTCATGAAGGATGATGTTGATTTGCAAGACGCCAAAAATCTGCAAAAATGGATTGTTGATCAGCCTATCATTCAGCTTCCTACCAATCGCATTCCCAAGGGGTTAATCCCTATTGAGAAGCTCTTTGATCACAATGATTTCTCAATCAAACCACAATTGGTTGAGACAAAATATGAATCGGAATATTTCAATTTGGGCACAGAAAAAGAACCAAGGTATGTGAAGTTGTTAAAAGCTTTATGAGAAGAAATAAAGGTTGAATACCACAAGTTGTTTTGTCAATTTGTTGATGTTTTTTCCTGGAAATATGAAGATCTTAATACATATGATACAACTATAATTGAGCATAGAATACCATTGAAGGATGGTACTGATCCATTCAGGCAGAAAGTAAGGCAAATCAATCCACTATTGTTACCATTTATGGAGAAGGAAGTTAAGAAACTTTTGGATGCGAAAATCATCATTCCGTTGAGATATTCAACTTGGATTGCTAATCTAGTTCCAGTAAGGAAGAAGAGTGGTGAAGTCAGATTATGTGTAGATTTCAAAAATCTTAACAAATGCTCCAAGAAAGATAACTATCCTTTGCCAAAGATGGAGCATATTCTTCAAAAGGTAACTGGTTCAAACAGAATTTCTATGTTATATGGTTTCTCCAGGTATAATCAAGTTTCAGTTTTTTCGGAATACCGAGAGAAGACAACATTCACTACTCCCTGGGGAATATTCATGTATGCAGAGATTCCATTTGGGATTAT
This sequence comes from Pinus albicaulis, assembly GCA_034641835.2. Taxonomy (NCBI): domain Eukaryota; kingdom Viridiplantae; phylum Streptophyta; class Pinopsida; order Pinales; family Pinaceae; genus Pinus; species Pinus albicaulis. The sequence goes on from CM076579.1 coordinate 1,588,233,586, forward strand.
GAATGTTGGAGCTACTTTTCAGCGTGCTATAGACTTTTCATTCATTGGAGAAAAGAACAAATTCTTGGTCATCTATTTATATGATATTACTATTTATTCAACTTCAGATCAAGAACACCTTCAGCACTTGAGACAAGTATTTTTTAAATGCAGAAAATATGGTATATCATTAAATCCAAAGAAGTCTCATTTTTCTCTCAAGGAAGGTAATATGTTGGGTCACATAGTTTCTAAAGATGGAGTGAAAATTGATCCTAAGAGAGTAATTGTAATTCAAGATTTAACACTTCCAAGATCCAAGAAAGAGGTTCAATCTTTCCTTGGTAAGATCAATTCATTAAGAAGGTTCATTACAAATTTTGCTGAAGTGGTGAAGCATATTACTTGCATGTTGAAGAAGGACAAAGAAGTCAAGTGGACCATTGAATCAAAAAATTAATTTGAGTTGATAAAAAAAGCTATCATTCAAGCACCTCAGCTGGTAAGCCCCAAATACTCAAAGCCTTTCTTGATCTTCTCATTTGCCTCACAAGATACTATTGTTGTTGTTTTGTTACAAAAATATTCATTAATAAGGACGCTCCCATAGCATTTTTCAGCAGAGCACTTAGAGATGCATAATTGAAGTATGAAATGTTGGAAAAGCTTGCCTATGCATTAGTGAAAGCTTTGAAAGCTTTTAGATTTTATATTCTGCATGCTCAATTTATTGCTTATGTTCCTTCATCTATTTTTAGAGAGATATTAGTTAAGCCTAATATTGATTGAAAAAGAAGCAAGTGGGTGACTAAAGTTACCGAGTTTGATTTAGAGATAAAGCCTACTAAACTAATCAAGGGTCAAGGATTAGCCAAACTACTAGCTGAAGAAAATTGTAAAGTTTTGGGCTTGAATTTCATGGATGACAACTTTGAAGGGTAGATTTATGGACCTATAGACAGCATGGCAATAGATGTAAATATTTCTGAATGTAGCTGGTATAAGGACATCATCTATTTTCTACAGCATTTTAAACCTCCTCCAAATTATGATAAGAGCAGAGTAAGATATTTGAAGCCAAAAACTATTAAATTATGGATTAAATATAATTTTTTATATTGGAAAGATCATACAGGAGTTTTGTTGAGATGCATTGATCCAAGTCAGACCAAGAAGTTATCTTTGATATGCATAGTAGTGTGTGTGGAGGACCTCATTATTGGAGAACTATTGCATACAAAATATTGAGAGCTGGCTATTTTTGAACTAGATTATTTTCTGATGTATATGTTGAGGTGAGAGCATGTCAAAAAATGTCAAAAGTTTACCAGTAAGAAACATTTGAATTCTTTGCCTCTCAAGACCATAGTTGTTTCTACATCTTTTCAGCAATGGGGCTTAGATTTCATTGGAGAAATTCATCCACCGTCAAGTGGAAAACATCGTTGGATTCTTGTTGCAATTGATTACTTCACCAAATGGATTGAAGCAATACCTACCAAGAATGCTACTCATAAAGTTATCATCAATTTTCTGGAGGGAATCATAACCAGATTTGGATGTCCATCAAGGTTAGTAGCAGATAATGCAGTTGCTTTTAAAGCCACTCCATTGATAATTTTCTCTGAATATTATGACATTCAGCTCACTCACTCTACAACTTACTATCCTCAAGGGAATGGTTTAGTTGAATCATCAAAAAATTTCTGGTAAGAATCATCACCAAACTGTCGGAGAAAAACAAGAAAGTTTGGGATTCAAAACTGGAGTTTTATTTATGGGCAGACAGGGTGACAATCAAAAAGTCTTTTAATACATCACCTTTTCAAATCGTTTATGGAACTGATGTTGTTTTTCCAGTTCAATTGGCCATTCCTGTAGCTAAATTTCTGCAAGATCAAGAATTTGAACCAGATGATATGACCAGGAGAGTTTATCAAATCATAGAAGTGTAGCAAAAACAAAAACAACAATATGATTTGGTGAGAAAATATCATCAATTTGTAAAGCAAGTTTTTGATAAAGGAACTAAAAGAGAATATTTTCAGATTGGAGATTTAGTGTTGAAGTGGGATGCACAGCATCAGGATCCAGGTAAGCATTCCAAATTTGATGCTTTATGGCTTGGTCCTTTCAGAACCTCAAACATTCTGCAGAACAACACTTTTGAGTTGCAACATCTTGATGGAGCAGAACTGTTTGGAGGCCCATTCAATGGGCGCTTTCTAAAAAAAACATTTTACTAAGGTTGTCGATAGCCTAATTTCACTGTAAATACCAGTGTGCTTCATAATATGACTCCATAGCCCAATGACAAGGCACTGAAACTACAAAATATTATTAGAGCCTCGTAGGGAGAGCTCTATCCCCTGAGGAGCCAATGTTAGCACAGTTCTTTGCTAATTCATGAGTCCATTCCATAGTTTTATTTTTAGGATTAAACTTCAAAATTTTCAAAATTTCAAAAAAAAAAAAATTGGTCGCTACCAGAATTTCCGAAAGCACCAGTTTTATCCCTTTTGGATAGTCTGTTATTTTCCTGTTTCTGTCTTTTTTATTTTTATCCCAATGCTACAGAAATTTCCGAAAGCATACTCTATTTTTAAAAAATAAAAATAAAAAGTGCATCCGCTTTAGTTAAACCACGTGTCATAGTGTAAATACGCATCAAATATTTTTTTAATCTTTTTAGATCTCGTGATAGGTGTCGTATTGTAGTCAATTAGCTTAATTCAAGTTGTTATATACGTTGAGCCACTTGTGTCATCCGTGGTTATGGATTGAACCGTTACCCCTCATTCCTGTCAACTCCAAGTCAGTCATCCATGTATTTAGGTACGTGTTTTTTCTGAATCAAAGAGATCGTGGTTATTACACCACACGCCATAACCGTTTGGTTGGATGCACAGCAGTGCTGCCGGAAATTCTGGCCAATCAATAGAAAAGACTGCGGAGGTGACTGCAAGTCATAAACCCACTTTCCATAAGCCATCTGGAGCTTTCATATAGAAAACGTAGCCAACTAAAGGTAGTGATGGAGTATCACATGGTGCACATCATGGTGAGGAATATATTTAATGATGAAATTTGATCTTCATGGTGTGATGAACCAAAATTTGATTTTAAAACCACCTAAAATGAAGGAGAATGTCATTCGAAGTTTTTAGTTGTTTGAATTCGAAATTCTTGAAAGTCATAGTTTGAGGAGTCTGGATTTCAGACAAGATTCCAAAGGAGAATACACCTGTAAGGTAAAACTCTTCCCACTCTTACACCTATTAGTTGCAGGAGACATAGTCATTTATTTTTCTGAAGATGACTAAAACAAGTGGTAAGATAAAACGAAAAAATCCACAGGGTACAAATATAGTTGATGCCAATTCGAGGGTAATAAGTTTTTTCATGTAGTTAGGGTGGTATCCTCTTTGTACCAGGTTAGGTAGCTCTCACTCAGGAGTAGCCCAAGAGTTTTCTAACTCTTTTAATGGGTAGGAGGCTACAGTTTATGGCCTCATTTTGCAGGTTTGTGAAGACTCCATTTTTTAATCCTCTAACCTTCCCCAAGAAGGAGAAAGGTGGTTCAAAGGATAATTTATTATAGGAGGTGATCTCAACATCTTTCTCAAAGATGCTCACAGAGATCCAAATTGGGAAAAATGAATTCCAAGCAGCTACCTTAAGAATGACTGGGCAAAAGCTATCAAGTTTATCAAGATATACCTCACTTGTGAAAGGAGGTGTATAGTGATATTCCTATATCACATGAGGTTTCTTTTTCATATTGCAGGGATGAAGTCATTGAATCTGCCATTTTTCTTGTTGAAAAGCTTGACCAAGATGTCAGTAAGTGTTCAGACCCACACTGATGTTTCTGAGTATAGCTTGTACCATCAGGATTTTATCAAAGTTCTAGTTGAAGAAGAGTTGGGAAAGAGAGACTAGACTTGGGACCATTTTTTATTCTATAGGGCATGCCAACCTGCACCTACACCTCAAGTTGCACAACCAAACCCTCAGCCTACAAAGAGAAGAATGAAGAGAAAGGCCCAAAAATAAAACATTCATAAGAAGACCAAGGGAAAAAAATAGAGTTTCTGCAGTTAAGGATGAAAGAAAGGTGGAAAAAGGAGAGAGATCCTGAAAACCCAATTCCATGAAAATAGTACCATGTGTTCCTCCATTTCCTAACATCTACACTAGAGCTAGAAGAGGAAGGTATCCAACAGCAAATAAATCAAAAGCGCAGGTGCTACCGGAAATTCTGGAAGCACATATTCAGCAGAAGTTGCAGAAATAATATTAGCCTACACCATCATCTGAAGAAATTCTTAAGGATGTTGGATATGACATCAGCAACAAGAAGAAGAAAGAAGAAGCTAAACATATTGCTAGCACCAGAAAGAGGCTTACAAGAGACAGTAATAAGTTTAGACTTATGTCCAAGGCTTTACATAATCCAAGCCTATTGACATTGAAGGTAAATTTGAAGGTTCAAAAACAAAAAAATCCATGAAGAAAAGTAAGAACCCAACCCATTCAGAACAACACTCAGAGCACTCAAAGAGAATAAAAACACAAAAGGGTTCTAAGGAGGACAAAGACATTGTCAAGGAAACAAATACAAGAGCAACCAGATCCAGATCCTCAGCTGCTGACAGCAAAACTGACTTAGATAAATTGGCTAAAGCTACAGCACACATAGAGTTAAGGTAAAAAAAGGTTTTTGATACAATTACCTTTTGGCTTGTCAGTTACAAATTTGAACAACAGCTTAGGTGTCATGGAATACAAGTCTACACAGAATTTTCATAATTTTTTGTGTATTTTTGAAAAAGAAATAGGGTACTACCAGAATTTCCATTAGCATTCCAGATTTTGCGCAATTACAAGTTTTTACCGGAATTTCCAGTAGCACTTATTTTAACTGAATTTTGACACCTGACAGCAAGTTTTTCTGAGCTATTTAAGGATGGATAAGAACCCATAACCAAATGGATAATACAAGTGATGGTTAGAGGTGGTTATGAGGTTGTTGGAGTTCTTATTAAATGGAGCTACATGGTTATTAAAGACCCAAGACACAAAGAGATAAATCAGCAGAAAAAGGAGCAGCATGACAGCACACTCAGCATTCCAGCCCAAATTTATTCTCTTCTTTCTTCTCCATCTGTCCTTTCTGTTAGATTTCGATGAGATAATGTTGTAATGTCTTTTGACACATATGTTATGTTATAATTAATGTTTCCTTCTTTTTAGAAGAGATGGAGTTGGTTCCTCTCTTGCTATATACAACACTTGTAAATACTATTTCCAGGTTGGATGTTGGTCTACCTGAAGACTGAATATAATAAAAAACCTTTTTGCTTCATGCTGGAGGATTTTGTGACTCAAGAAACATCTAATGTGTGGTGTGTCTCTTTTATTTGTTAATCTATTCTAGAATATGAATTGCAACAACTAGTAAGGTGTGAGTGACAAGTTGTTAAAGGATTTAACAGTAAATTATCTTCTTTCAGTTTTTTGTAAGTTATATGTGTGTTATAGAACATGTGAGTGAAGATTTCATAAAGGATTTGTTGAATACTTTATACATGCAATCTATTTTCTGAGTGTTGTTTGATTTGCATAAACTGATTTTATGTAAAGAGCCATCATTATAGCTGTGTCACTGATTTAGGATAGGAATATCTCCTGAAATAGGTACCAACTATCCATCTTATTCCATTAGTTAAACTCTTCTCCCTATACTACCTTTTACCCACACAATTTATACTTTCCACAACTTGTCAAATGCATGAAAGTCTTAAAGAACATAAAATCATTTCAAAATATTTGAGAAACCATCCCACCACTCAAACAACCCCTTTAAAATTTGAAATGAAATATTATGTGTAAGGCTTACTCCTTATGTAGTCAAGGAGTGACTCGTTGTGCTAACAGACCGTGTGGTCATTCTATAAATTCGGGAAAAAAAAATAATCGTGAAGCTTCCTCTTCCAGAAGCTTCCAGGAGTTGTTATAACTATTTACCTAGGAAGAAAGTTTCAAATCCTATCCTATCCTACCTTGGAGATTTCACCTCTTATCTCTTGATCTCATCCTCCCATTTGAGAGTGGATCTCAAGCCTAGATTGGTAAATGGATAAGAACTCTCAACTTACCATCCTCTTCTATATATTTTTGGACATCCACAAGCTAGGGGTTGGATTTTGGAGATAGATTCTACCCGCATGTATTTTCTTTGATAGTCATTATTCCATGCATTAGGGTGACATAGAGGTACACTTTGTGGCAAGGAAGGAACAATTAGACTTGGAGGAGCTCTTCTACAAGATAAACTCCTATATTTGGTTTTAACTCGCTCCATTTCTATTAATAAAAAGAGATCATTATTTTCCTATATGTGATGTTATGATTTCATGTATTTCGATGCCATGTTGATCCAATGAATAAGGTGATTAGATGATGCTACATAGATGTCATAGGTCATTGGTTTGTGTTGTTTGATTGTGCAGGTTCTAATTATAGCAGTTTGAGCTAGGATTGGAGCATAAAATCCAAGAGATTATGGGTAAGCTTCATCCCATTTTCTATTTAATTTAAGGAAAACATTAGCTTCTTTATCCTTTTGTTGTTCTAGACGAGGCCATCAAGTCTAGGGAAGATAATTCTATCCACAGTCCTATATTCCGCATAACAAATTGGTGACCGTACTGGGGAACAGTGTATTTCCTTCGTTGTTTCCTTGTACTTAGTGTTTTTTTACCTCTTCTTCATACCTTCATTGTCTTACTCAGTCAAGAACATACCTAGGAAGATGTTTCATTGAGATTAAATTGCAATTTATGTGTCAGAATTTTGCATCCCTTGATCAACGCTCCCTCTGGTCTAGAGACAGAGTGTTGCACCGCACTTGAGCCTTCTTTTTGCTTGTGTTGCATAACACTGGTGCCCCTTCAGCACTTGTGTGTGCCCCTATTCATACACAAATTTTCTTTTGTCTTGATTTTCTCGTTGTCCATCTTTGTTCAGCTTATTTCCTTGAGTCTTTGAGTTTCTTGTGTTCTATTTGGAGCCTCCATTAGTTTTATTTTGGTTTTTGAGTGCCTTTGGTAAGAATTTGTTTAGATTTTTTTTTGTTCTTATCATTAGGTCATTAGAAAACTGATTTTTTTTAATCATTTAATGCTTGAATGAATTGGTGTTTTAGTCATCATTCTGAAAACTTCGATTTAATCAGTGAGTAGATATGCATATTAGTGTCGTTTTTTTCTAGAGTTGTATTCTGAGGGTGATATCCCATTCCATGTATGTAAGTGTATCAGATCGTTCTCTGTGTACCTTTGGGTATATTGGATGGCACCCCACGCATGATAATTATATGGTAACACTCTCATTGAACGATTATGCATTAGACAACACTACTACGGGTTGCACTTCCACGTACCGTCGAGTATATTTTGGAAGTACACCACAGGTTGATATCCTTGCCATAGTTAACTGATTTGGTCACCTTGTATACCGTGATACACCGAACACAACATTAGGGGAGACTTCTTTCACATATGTTAAGTCTTTGGTTCGCCAAGGTGTATATTGCAGTTCATAGTTGCTTGGTAAACCTTAATGCCTATTTTTACACATTCTTTATTTATTTCTTTGTTAATTTTGAAAATTTATTAATCCAACATGGAAGAACAAACACCTACCCTTTTGTCGCTCGCACAGAATGAAAAATAAGCCTCCTCTTCCACCATAGGCAACTCTTGGTCGTCATCAAAATCATAAGAAAACGTAAACTACTGAATCAAGAACTTCAGGAACTGCTTTTGGTCCTCCTCTTCAAATTGATCCACCAAAATCATCCTTCCCTTTGAGTATTGAGCCTGAGATTACATCTCCTCTTGTTAGTGAATCTCACACAATCGAAACAGAAGCACCTAAATCCTAATTTCTTGAGGTTATTGAACCTAATTTCATTGAATCAAATACCTTATTACTTGAGTTTATACAACCTAAGGTGCCTCATCCATATTTACATGTTACTTTAAGACCTTCCTCTTCTCTTCCTTTGTCTCAAACAGAACCGCAGACAATATATCTTGGACCCGACGAAGAACCCCTTCCATACAGTCTTATTATTATTGTATAGATCCAACAAGAAGAACCTCGTCCCTATTATCTTGTTTATTGTATAGATCCAACCTCAAGTTCCTTTATCTGATTCTCTTCCTTTAAGTTCACCCCTGAGTTTATCATGGTAATCATCTTTGGGGGTGTCATCCATGACTGAATCTTCAATGGTTTCCCAACCTGCATCTACTACTATGGCTGAGACATCAAATGTTTCTTCCTTGTTTATGTTCGCAACATCACCAGAGACACATCTATATGGTGGCCCTTGTATCCCACCTAGTTATCAATCGTTATCTGGTACCTTTTATGGTGCAGCATCCAGTCCTTGGACCTCTCCCATGACATCTATTTATGGAATTTCCTTTATAAATTCTCTAACGAGAACTATACATTATTCTCCTTCTCCTTCACCTACACCTACAATTGAACAGTAGGTTGGTCCTTATATTAATGGACACCTTCAACAACCCAATTCTCCTTATGTTGGGTACCCCTCATCTGGTGGGTAGTTTCCTCCATCATCCCCTCCTCCTTTGGTTGGAGGGAAACCTTTTGTCGGTATACCACAATTTAGTGCTCAAACTTCCTTAAATACTCCTTATCCTAGTTTGGATTCTAATGTTTGGCAACCTACTTTTCCCATCCAACATGGTTCGGTTATGAGTACATCTATATATTCTCAAACTATACCACCTGCATCCCAAATTCCTACTTACCAATCTATACCCCAACAAGCTCAAATCAATGTAAGCCAACCTTTAAAGGCTTTTACTATGACCCAATCTATTCCAATGGTATCTGGTTCCTCCCAGGTCCCACTTACTCAACCTTTACAAAGTACCTTACAGTATCAACAACTTGGATAAGGTATTACTCAAATTCCAATAGGACAAATTGCATATCGTATTGCACAACCCCAAATAAATCCACCTTATGTTTGAATGATCCAAAATCCCACAGGGAAACAGCATTAGCCTTTTCAAGGTATCCCTCAAGTGCCTTACCAAGGCCATCAAGTCCAAAGAAAACCATTCCATCATTTGCAAGGCTATCATATATCCAGACAACAAGGTTATGCCTATGTTGGTTATCATAATCCTCCTTATACTAGTACCTAGGTTCCTCTTTACAATAACCCTCATTATTATGGAATGAAAATACCTGTTTTTTAGGCTATCCCATCCTATCTAGGTTATCCTCCTCCATATTTTAACAAACATTTTTCATTTGTGGCTACTCTTGAAATACCATACTTGAATCGGCTCATGAATGACCCCATTGCTCATTCTCCTTGGTGGTCGATAATTCATGCCAAATTTCCTTCCGATATCCCAAAATTCAATGGGAATCCTCGAGAAGACCCTTCCACGCACATGATGACTTATCGTCTATGGTGTTCCTCAAAATCCCTTAATGATGATTCCATTCAATTTTTTCTTTTCTAGCGTAAAGTTATAGGTACTGAAACTAAAGAGTGTATTGAATTACCTTGAGATTTGTTTCATGATTTCAGTTCCTTAGCCACTACATTCCTCACGCATTCCAGTTACCCATATGATATGAGACTAGAATGGAACTTTTGACCAATTTAAAACAATCTAATTCCACTCACATCTAGGATCATATTCATGAGTGGCAACGTCGTCGTAGGTTGGTTAAAACTTATGTTCCCAACCAATTTTTAGCAGAATGGTATACTAAGTCTTTGTTGTCACCTATAATAGAAGACATGGTCAAAGGTGGAGTTGCGACTGAAGAGCAAGTTATTGCCCGTGCACAGTATTTGGATCTCTTTTATACCCAATTAGGCATGCTTTATGATAATATACCAAACAGTCTAAGACCTTCAAACATTGTTCCTCAACCTCCTGGTAAATAATCTCATGATGTTGATAGCGTTATTGGTTCTGCCAGTTCGCAATCAGTAAGTAAACCATCTGGTGTTTCTCTCACCGCATCTTCCCAAAACCATCCATATAATCCTCTTTTGGCTTATACTTCTAAGATAAATGTCGTGCATTCCAATAAAGGAAACTCTCAAAATCAACCAAGAAGTAAGAATAAAGGTAAAGGAAATAAGAATAAAGATTATGATTCTCCATCGTAAGATAAACAAACTAGGAAGTGCTCTGATGAGAGACGGAAGCCTTGTTATCCATGTTTGATCTGTAACTAGGATCACTTCACTCGTCACTATCCTCACCAGGTAGAAGGGAGCCAATTATTTAAATCTTATGCTTCACCTATTGTGTTAATTGACCCATTTCCCAATTAGGAGACTCATATGGGGTCTCGAGTCCCTACTTCCTCTAACTCGTTTTTAATGCTTTCATCTGAAAATACTAAATATGATGTTATGGTGGCTACCTGAATTAAATACTATGGTAATACGAATCCTCTTAACGGTTAGGCTACTGATCAACCTACCAGTTCGACACCATCTCCATCAAATCCCACACCGCTTACAATTCCTACGAAATTAACTATTAAGCCTCTGAAGGGCGTCGTTCATAAATCTAATTTCAACCCTTGCATGAGAGAAGCTCAAAATTATAATGTAGCTCAAGACTTTATTCAGTCTCCATCATCTATGTTTGCTCTCTAAGTGTTTCAAAAATTCCCTGCCCAGATGAAGGATTTTCTTTCTGCTATCGGATGTGTTGATCCTTCGAATTCCAACCTAGTCGTTTTTAATCATGATAACTATTCCCCTTTACTTTTGACTTAATTGGATTTTATGATCCAGGTTTTCATACGCGGTAAGAAAATCCATCATTATATTGTGGATGAGGGAGCCTCAACCTGTATTATTTCTTTATCTTGTTGGAAAGCGATTGGTTCTCCTCAATTGAGTCAGCCACCGACCACCTTGAAAGATTTTGATGGATTAACATATAAACCTTGTGGTATTTTAAACTCCTTACATGTAGAATTAGGATGTAAATATATATCCATAGAAGTTGAAGTTATTGACAGACCTCTTGACTCTAATATTCTATTGGTTTGCACGTGGGTTTACACCATGGTTGTCGTCATTTTGACGTATTTCTGTATGTCGCCTTTCCCCACAAAGGCAATATTGTATCCATCGATCAACTCACCTTTTTTTCCTCCAATTCTCAAGTTATAGGAAGTGTTCCTCTTGTAGGGGAAACTCTACACTCTTATTAGCATGTCAAGGTTGGACTGCTTAAGGATTCCTCTCTCATGGGAGCATTTTCGCTCCCTCCTCCTTCATTTCCTGACATCTCCCCTTCGGTTGCTTATATCAATATGTTATCATCTTCTACTATTCCAACTGATCCTTGGATTTTACTAGATGAAACTAGCATCGACATTTTTTATGACTTAATGCTGCTTAGCCTGATTGAGCTTGATTACGAAGCCATCTATTCGACCTGTGAGACCTGTTTTGATCTTACCTCTTCGATTAATTGGGTCGATCGCTCATTGGATTATGGCATATCTTCTAATATTTTATCTCGAACGTTTCCTATTGATGAGAGCATCATGGAGATCATGATGCCAGAAGATACGTCGTGGGAAGATCATCACCGTCGTTCCTCCTTACCAGATTTTGTTGAGGATAATCTCAGTGACATATATATCCAATATCGTCAGGTTTTCTGCGAGTTATGTTTCTATTCACGAGGTCGATTCTGAAAAGAACATTTGGAATATCGAAGAGACATTACCTCTTGATATCTCAGTTAAACCAGGTATTGTCGAAAATCTATACATCGGTGTGTCTTGTTCTCTCGATCATATTAAGACCTATAAAGTCCTATTCCAGGAATTTTGAGATATCTTCTTATGGTATTATGAGTAAATTTCAGGAATCGATCCCAATATAGTGGTGCATTATATTAAAATGTATCCTAATGCTAAAACAATCTGGTAGCGCCTTCATTCGGTTCATCCCAAGAAAGTTGTCACGATTAAGCTGAAGTTGAAAAAATTCTATGAGCTAGTTTCATCTATCCCGTTCCTTTGACCGATTGGGTTTCAAATTTCGTTCTTGTCATGAATAAGCAAGGAACAATCTATGTATGCATTGATTATCAAGACGTAAATCAAGCTTGTCCAAAGGAAAATTACCTGACCTCATTCATCGACAAGATTGTTGACAACTGTGTCGATTGTGAGATATATTCGTTCATCAATTGTTTCTACGACTATAATCAAATCAACATTCTCCTGGTGGATCAACCTAAAACTGTATTTATTTGTTCCTGGGGTGCCTTTTTTTACCGGAAACTCCCTTTTGGTTTAAAGAATGTTGGGGCTACGTTTCAGAGGGAAATGGATTATACTTTCCACGACATAAAACATATCATGCAACACTATTTGGATGATCTCCCTGCTCACTCTAAACATTAGGCTGATCACCCGATGCATCTTAGGGCCATCTTCTTACGATATAGACATTATAATATTTGAATTAATCCACACAAGTGTGTGTTTTTTGTTAGTTCTGGTTGAATTCTTAGTTTTGTTATTTAAAAATAGGGAATTCATATAGATCCTCTGAATCTCAATAATACTGAAATCAAGTATACCCACATAGAAAATTTAACTTTGGCGACCGTTCAAGTCATCCAAATATTTTTCCATTATATATTACTTCAGAAAACTATGGTTGTTTCATATTGCAAACCTATGACATATATTTTTTCACGTCAATTTATGGGGGAGGATAATCCAAATGGATCATTATCCTACAAGAGTTTGATTTGGAGTTCACCAAATCCAAGTCAAAGAAATCCATAGTTTTCGTTGAGCTAACATGCAACCTTCCCACTGTCGATTATGAATCAACATCTGAAGATTCCATCACAGACAAGTCGTTGTTTCTGATCTCGTCATATGACCCATGGTATGGATAAATTCTGATATATCTCCAAACCCATACTTTCTGATCTAATACATCTCGCTTTGAGCAGTGACGTATTCGATACTAGGCTAAGGATTACATCATCATCGGCAACACCATTTATCTCTGTGGTATCGATACGGTTTTCAAAAGGTGTCTCATGCATGGGGAGGCTGAGAAATTCCTCAATGAATGCCACTCGGGGGCATGTGGCGGTCATTTTTTCGTTGTGCTACCGCATAGAATATACTATGTGCTATTTACTTTTGTCCCGCCATATTTCATGATTGCATTATCATTGTCCTAAGTGTCACGTATGCCATATTTACGATCATAATACATGTGCTTCGCCCACTCCTTTGTATCATGTTATCACCATAGGTCCTTTTGGGAAATGGGGTATCAATTTCATGACATGTAACCCTCACTCGGTCGTGGGACATGGCTATATTATCATAGCGGTAAATTATTTTACTAAATGGGTCGAAGCAATGCCTACATATAACAATATTGGTGAAACATCTGTATATTTTTTCTTCAATCATGTCATCATGTGGTTTGGTGTTCTGCAAGCCATAGCTACAGACCATGGGAGACACTTTCACAATCATACGATGTCTGAACTCACTACCAAGATGCGGCTCTCCCATGAAATTTCCACTCCATACTACCCTCAGTCTAATGGGCAGGTTGAGTCTATTAATAAATTCCTTTACACAATGCTTCAAATTATGATAGGGGTCCATAAATCGGACTGGAATTTGCTTATTTATGTTGCCTTATGGGCATACAAAACCTCTGTTAGGATTGCTACTGGATTTACTCCTTTCTAATTAGTTTATGGTCTGGAAGTAATACTCCCAATCGAATGTGATATTTTGGCACTGAAACTGGTTGTAGAACTTCTTCCTGCCACTTCCGTAGAAGTGGATCATCTCTTACATCTGATGTGCTTATATGAAACTCGGTGAAATGCCACTATGGCTAATGAAGCCCATAAGAAACGTGTCAAGGCACAATATTTAAAAAGTTTCAAGCCTCGTGTATTCTCTGAAGGAGACCTTGTTCTTCTGTACGATCAAGAGTATGACAAATTAAGACCAACAAAGTTCCAACTATGTGGCTAGGTCCATATATCGTCAAGTGTGTTCTTGCTAAAGGTACCTATGAGCTAGTCGATTTTGATGGAGTTCCACTGGCACAACCTCACAATAGGTTGTACCTTAATAAATACTATGTTTTATTTTTGCGCAGTACACTATGTACATATTTTATATAGGTGTGTTGAGTGTGTTTGCAATGTGTCTCTTCATAGTTTCCTATGGTTTCTATTGACCCCATTTATGTTTGGTTAGCAAACGCCGACATCCCTTGAACCATATGTTGATGGTCTTACACGTAGTACTCAGAACCATAAAGAAAGAATTGAATAAGGGCTTTGAGGTGAAAAATTTAGGACACCTTCACTACTACATGGGCATTGAAGTGACCCAACATTCAAAGTATATATTCTTATCTTAAAAAAATCATATTGGAAAAATGTTGAACACATTTGGCATGGTTGAATGCAATCCTTTAACTACTCTGATGGAATAAAATATGAAGCTCACATGAAAATAAGGGAATGAAATTGAGGATGCAACCAAGTACAGACTTGTGGGAATTCTTATCTACCTCACCACTATAAGACCTAACATTTTATTTATTGTCATAAATTTTTCTAGATTTATGCAAAATCCTTGTGAAGGACATTGGTCTGCTACAAAAAGAGTCCTAAAGTACTTGAAAGGAACTCGAGAAATTACTCATAGGTGGATGAATTTAGCTTGATTATATATTTTGATTCAGACTTTGACAAAGGAAAAATAAATAAAGTATCTACTCTAATCTATCATATGAGTATTATATTAGGAATTGTTTCCTAAAGATCACACAAATAGTTAATATAGCAGATTCAACTACAGAGGAAAAATATGTGGAAGCAACAGAAGAAACAAAAGAGATTTTGTGGCTTGGGAAAATTCTTGAATACTTGCAGGAGAAACAAGTGAATTTTACTCCTATTCTAATTGACAATAATTCTGCAATCAAGTTGGCCAAGAATCCAAAATTTCACGATTGAACCAAACACATCAACACAAAGTATAATTTGATTCGATGTCATGCAAAATCCAAGACTATTTGTTTAAGGTTTTGTTCCAAAAATGAAAAAATTGTATACATCTTCACCAAAACATTTAGAAGAGAAAATTTGAAAAATTCATAATGATGTTTGGGCTCACTAACACACATTCAGATTAACGGGGGAATGTTAGACACCTAATTCTTATTTGGTAAAATTGTAAATATGTAAATATGAGAAATATGAACAATTAGAATAGGAAGAAACATCGGACCTTGGAAGTTTAAACCAAAGGTCACAACATCTTTTATATATGTGTACGTTTGTTTAAAGGAAAATCAAACAATTTTGGGAGTTACCTTACCTAACATGACATATCCAAAGCCTTCCAAGTTTGACTTTGGAGTTCAATAAGTGGAATACTTAGGTCTTATTATATCTCATAAACGTGTCGAAGTGGACCTTAACAAAATTAAATCTATAAGAGAATGGTCAATCCCCAAAACCTTAAATAAACTTAAGAGGATTATTAGGATTGACAAGCTTTTACCGCAAGTTTGTTAGAATTATGGTCAAATAACACCTCTTATATCATTATTAAGAAAGAAGGATTTTCTTGTACTCAACAAGCAACTAAGGTCTTTTAAAAAATTAAGGAGGCTATGTAAACAACTATTTTCCTGGCCACATCTGACTTCACAAAAACCTTTGTTGTGAAGTGTGATGCCTCAATCCATGGCATTGGTGCAATTTTAATGCAATAAGGACACTTTTCTCTAAAAAAGTCCAATTTAAAGGAAATTTATTATTAGAAATGAAATAACTCAGAAACAGATTGCAGAAAACACATATACAGAACCAGACAAAACAATGGCGGAAAAGAGACTTCAGCCTCATGGCATTCTCATCATTCTCTCTTATTAAAAGAATTTAGTTTAAAATTTAAATAGATGAGAGAAAATGTCTAAGATAGTCCGTGCTATCTTAGACTCCTTTGGTTGAGATAATTTCTCACCAAAAACCCACCAAGATAGGAGTTACTAAACAAACTCCAATATTTGAGGAACAACCCAAGAGTTAGGCACATATTCCTAACTTAGAATATTTAATTTATTTATTTATGATTTTGGATTTATTATTGTTATTTGAGAGAGGCTAACATTCCCCCCTTCAATGACAAATCCAAAATAAGAACGAGGAACCATCTTCCAATTTCTCATGTTGATCCTCAAAAATATTGCCTGAAAAACCGCCAAAGCTGGATGCTGAAAAAAATGCAATCTAAAGAGACCATGAGTCAGTTGTATGTCTGATTCATCTCTGAATTTCGCTTGACAACTCCATCAAGTGCCAAGTTGTAAAAGGATCCATCTGTCCTTTGCATGAAATCAGCATCCTTTGTCCAGTGACAAAATTTGTTCAAAGCCCACTAGCTGATGATGTCAGAAACAACTCATTGTTGCTTTTGTTGTGCTGAAAATTTTTCACCACTTCTTTGTTGTCGACTGCCCACTGGAAAATTTGTTGATGCCCACTGGCTGTTGAAGATGCCCACTGGCTTCTTTTTCTGGTTTTTTCGAGACTTTCAGTCTGACAACCACTGTCAATTTCATTTACATTTTCTCCCCTTTGTCAGTTGAAAGGAGAGACACTTCTCTGAAAAAATTTCCTGAACTCCCCCCCTTTAGGTGTAGGATTTTTACACTAGTGTACTCCCCCGTTCAACTGCATGAGAGTACCATCATATTTTCACTGTTGGTTGCACCATGTGTGATTGTATGCGATTTTAGAACTGAGACAATCTGTTGACTGTGGATGACCATTTCCAAGGGTCGATCCATTCATAATGTATCTTCAATCTGGCTGATTTTTGTTGGTTGCGACATTTTTCTGAGGAATGATTGGGCTTGCCACAATGGCGACAAGGATGGAGATCAAAACACTGATCTGCCATATGACCGGTTTTGTCACAATGAGAACATTTCGGTTTGATTTCAACTTCAGGTTGCATGCAATTCTGTTTGTCTGCAACTTTGGGAGGCATGCATTGTTGGTTATTTGCAACTTCCGCAGAACTTGCTGAGGTGATTTTTGCAAGAAATCCTGCACTGACGAACTTAATTGGCTTGGAATAATCTGGGATAACCAAGTTGATGTCATCATTGACATATCCTAAGCCTCGTCGATTCTTGTTATTTTGAATTTCTTCCCATGGCTTGATGATGGGATTGGAAGAAATTGGAACTGGAACAAATTCGACACTTGAAGTTGTTTGAATGAATGACTTATCATCTGGATGGTTCAAAAACTTGAAAGTATCACGCTTTTCTTACAATTCAATCCTTTGAAGTTGCGACTCTAGTTGAAGAAACTCAATGGTTTCTTTTGTTAATTTTAGATGACGTGAAAGATCAGCAAGAGTGTCTTTGCTGACCTGCACCATGTCTTCATCACTTGAGATGATCAAACTGTGAAGAATGTTTAACAATTGAATATGTTGCGCCATCTGAACTTGCGCACTTGAAGTCAGGCTCTCTTGTCGGAGATGTCGTGCTTTGAACTGTTTCACTTGATTTCGGTACTTGAATGACAGGCTCGCTTGCTATGTGGCTTGAATGGCATGCTTGCTTGATTTGTTGCTTATTGCACTTGCTTGAAACACTTGCTAGAATTGTAGAATTTTCTTGCTTAAAATCTGGAATTCACGCTCGCTTGATGACGATCGTGTTTGCTTGAACGCTCACTTGACTTACTTGATGACTTCACGCTCACTTGAATGAATAGCCACGCTCGCTTGATGTCGATCTCAACTTGATTGATTGTTTTAACTTGTTTGGTTGTTTAGATGGTTGCTCCAATGAACTTCACTCTGGCTCGCTTGAAGGTTTGAACTTTGTATTGTCGTGACGTAAATTGCTTGAATCAATACTCACGCTCGTTTGTAGAAGATGTAAACTTGTTGCTTGTTTGCTTTAAAAATTCATGCACTCACTTGATTTTGTGTAAAGGAAGGGTGTCGAACACTGTCGACAATGCACCCAAGAAAGCTTACAATGATTTTAATGATTCACTTAAAACAATGAATTCACTTGTCCTCTTAAAAATTCAATTAACAATGAATTTTTAATGATTCACTTAAAACAATGAATTTGATTACAAGTTCTGAAATGGATTTGCAAGAACGTTGATGTAGACTTTGCTTTGAAATGCATTAACTTGACTAAGTGAATTTGATTGTTGATGTAGAATTTTGATGTAGACAATCTTTGATTATATGTTGTAGTGGCGTAAATGCATGTGTTGATCTTGCAGCTATGTGTTGTGCTTGCTGATATTGAACTTTATGTATGCGATATTAAATGAAATTATTGATGTGTCACAAATAGGCACAAATCAAAAACAACAACATGAAGCCATAAAAAGACATGCGCCATCACAAACACACATGGTGTACCTAAGATCCCCTTATTCAATTTCAGGTGGATCTAGGACACTTGAACACCACAAATAATATGTCTTTATTAAGTATTGAGGTCATCGACCTTTCATCTTTTACAACATTGCCACTGAAGCTTTCTCAAACAATGAGAATCAGACGCTTGCAAATTTTGGAAACAAATGTCTTCAAAAAACATGTGCAATGATCGCTTACACCTTATTTCTCTGAAGCACACTTATCTCTCCAAATATTTCAAAACATCACCCTTATTACTCCAAAATAATACAAAATATTCTTATCACTCCAAAAAAAATTCATTTCAATACTCTCAAATTTCAACTTTCACACCTTATCACTTCAATTACAAAGAGAGTCACTTTTTATCTCTCCCATTCACTCATTAACAAAAACGCCCTTTTCTCCATTACAAATATATATATATAACTTAATAATCCACCTTATACCTCCCACTTGACCCACATAATTGAAAAAAGTAAAACTACTTTTCCCCCATAACGTGGACATTAAGCACTCCCAAAATTTATGTTTTTACATAAACCCATAAAAATCTATGCTTTTATATATACAATGGTAAATTTAATACTCCACTCACTTATCACTCCAAAAGATATATACCTTAACTTTATGATCAATCTCTTTTAAATATATATTTCAAGTTTTTAAACATGTTGAATAATCACTTGCTTATGGCACTTTAAAAAATTGAAATAGTGTGTATGAAGTCATTTAAAAAATGAAGCTCACCTTTTATTCATAAGTACCCTCTCATATGACGTATTTTCAAAAGTTGCTCCACGAATATACTTTGAACGGTGCCCACACTTTTCAATGATACTTTATAAAATAGCAGCCAGAGATGTAACTTTATTCTTGGAAGAAGTGGCTTATTTGCCAATGTAATCCTTTAATGTGCCAACGCTATCGTTTAAAAATACTCTTTGGAGAAGTGGTTGAACGGTTCAGATGGAAAATGGTGTAGGTATTACAATTACGCTCGCAATGCTGAAGTTAAGACGTAGGTGAAAAATCAATCTAATGACTTGGCACTGCTCCTCGAACTCTGGAGTGATCTCTTGATGCGGAGTGTGCACGATTACGGTTCTCTCGAACTCTGGAGTGATCTCTAGCTGGCGTTCTCTGTGCTTTTACTGACGATGGTTGTGGATTTACAATAAAGGATTTACAACAAAATACCAACCGACAGTTCTTCACACCAACACCGAATCAATTCTTGATCCACGATTGGATGTAGAAGGAAATCGATGTTAAATATCTGCAATCCATCTCACATTTCTAAAAAAATTCTAGCCTAGCCTTCACTGTCTCTGTATTCATATTGTGCAAATCATAAGTGATAAAGTGATACACATATTTTTCTGTGCATTACTTGAAATAAATCAAACTGTGTGAATGCCATGAGTGGAAAAACATGAATAAAAAAAGGGCAACAAGAATTTAGCATAAACAGTGTTCCTTAAAATCAACTGGAGGGAGGTCGACCATCACTTTTCAGGGAATTTACACAACATCATCCATTCACCATTGTTGAAAGCTCATGTGCGATCTACTGTGAATCCAACAGAGGCTGTCTATTGTAGAAATTTCCAAAAAAAATGGATTTAGTGGAAGTATTCATTGGAAATATCATGAACCAATATGCGTACAGCTTCTGAGCTTTATTTATAACATTTTTTCAGTACCCCATGCTATTTCTCCTTTGTTTTATCACGTGTTCCCCGAGATCGATCACACAGATTGCACATTCATCTCGGAATACGAATAGGCCATCATAGCACTCGACAGCTCGACCACACAGCGCTCCTGTACTTCTCTCAAAATTTTCAATTGAACAACTCCACAACATCTTTTTCACACAGTTATACCCATTCTGCAGTAATCAGTGGCAACGTCTCTTCAAACCTCACATACACCCAGAATTTTCGTACGCTCTGATACCACATATTAGACATGAAATAACTCAGAAACAGATTGCAGAAAACATAGATACAGAACCAGACAAAACAATGGCGGAAAAGAGACTTCAGCCTCATGGCATTCTCATCATTCTCTCTTATTAAAAGAATTTAGTTTACAATTTAAATAGATGACAGAAAATGTCTAAGATAGTCTGTGCTATCTTAGACTCCTTTGGTTGAGATAATTTCTCACCAAAAACCCACCAAGATATGAGTTACTAAACAAACTCCAATATTTGAGGAACAACCCAAGATTTAGGCACATATTCCTAACTTGGAATATTTAATTTATTTATTTATTATTTTGGATTTATTATTGTTATTTGAGAGAGGCTAACATTGCTTAACCCTATTTACAAGAAATAATTGTTGGTCATGTTACATGTAGTTAAAAAGTGGTTCCCTTGACTAATAGAAAGACACTTCAAAGTAAAAATAAATCATGACAGTTTGAAATATTTCTCAGAGCAATGATTATCTTCATAATAGCAACAAAAATGGGTGGCAAATATGTCGGGTTTTGATTTTGAAATTATCTACAAAAAGGAAAACATAATATGGTGGAATATGTACTTTCGAGGAAATAAGAGGAAATTGAGGGTTTATTATGTGCTATTTGTATTCCGCAATTTGATTAGGTGGAAGAAGTAAGATCAAAAAGTTATGTAGGATCATTCAACAACTACAAAAGAAACCAAGTGCATTAGATAAGTTTGTATGGAAAAATGATCTATTATGGTATCATGATCACCTATATTTATGTAACAATTCCCAACGTAAATAAATGGTCCTTTTGGAATTGTACACTTATCATATAGGATAGTTTGGATTCTTGAAAACTTATCATGGGATCAAGAAGGATTTTTTCTAGGAACATCATAAATGTGATGTTCAAAAGTTTGAGGTGGAATGTGTGGTTTTCCAATAGAATAAGGGAGATACAATCAAGGCCCCTAGTCTCTTACATCCATTATCCATACCAAGTTTACATTGGGAATAATTTTCAATAGAATTTATTACGTGTTTGCCCAAATATTAAGGAATGAATGTCATTATGGTAGTGGTATATTGACTCACAAAGTATGTGTTTTCTCTCTCTACTTTATCCTTTTAAAGCAATTATAGTGGCAACAACATTCACGGAAATAGACTTCCAAAAGATACATGGAATCCCAAATATTCTTGTAAGTAACAGACATCAAATTTTCACTGAAAATTTTTGGACTGAGTTATTTTCTTGTTTGGGTACTCAATTGGCTCATAGATCAATCTACCATCCCTAATCCAAAGGAAAAATAGTGATCAAATGCTTAGAAGGTTATTTTCGTTGCTTTCCATCTAATAAACAAACACAATGGGTCAAGTGGTTGTTGATTTTGTAGCATTGGAAAGTGTTCCAAGTCTCAAAATTTGTGAAGAGGCTTTGACATTAGTATTCCATAGAACCCAGAAATCGTTCATGGAAATTCCAACCGGTTCATTTTTTATTAAAATAATTAATTATTTTAATGAGGACCCTAAGTCTAAACTTAGGGAAATTAAATAATTAAAGGGTATTAATAAAACAAAGTGGGAATATTCAAGAGAACGAATATCAAGTCATGTTTTAATCTCAACCATTCTTTGAGATCTAATATGGGTCATTGATTCATCAACGAGAGGATTATAAGAGAAGGCTTGAGGGTCATTTGGAAATCAAGTCGGTCACACACTGAGTACCTGAAGGAAATCGATTATGAAGGAATAGAATTCGATTTCAGAAGGAGAGTTGCAAGGTAGAGTTGCAGAGGCAGAAGAAGGAAGGGGAATTCAGCAGTGACAAATAAAGGCAAGAGGAGGACATAGAGGAGAGCATTGAGCAGCAGCACTGAGTGCCCACGCAGAGTGACTCAGTCCAACGTAGGGACTGCGCAGAATATCACACAGAGTGACACAGAGATATCTAGGGTGTCTCCCAGGTGTAAAAAATTCTTCAAGAGGATTCGGGGAATTTATCTCAGGTGTATTCTTAAGAGATCTTCTCTTCTATTTCTTGTAAAATATTTTCAGTGCTGAAGAATAATACAAACCCTCATTTGCTGCATCAATTTTCCTGCATTGGGTTTTCCCGAGGACAATTGTCCAAAAATAAGCGTGTTCATGTGATTGTTTCTATTTCATTATATGTGTTCTATTCTATTCTTTGCTTATGGTTAAGTGATTATTGCATTTGTATTTATTTCAGAATTTACTAAAATAAATTCGTAAATAACTTATCATAAATAAGTAAGCGAAATAAATCTATCACTGCAGTAGTATTTCATATTTGAAATTTTCACATGGTATCAGAGCAAAATATGAGCAACAGAAGAGGAGATTCTGCAATGACACGGAGATCTGGCATTGATGTAGAAACAGCTCGAAAGGGTTCACGCAATTCTCCAGAACGCATGGAGGAACAGAGGGATCATGACATTTCAGTTCTGGCATCCATACAAGAAAAGGAATTTTCTTGTGTCAAGCATGGCCTCTCCAGATATCTAGTATATTGACAGTGGAGCATATGCTCATATGACGGGAATTCGAGAATGCTTCTCAAGATACCAGGAGGAGCAGATGAATTTTCAAATCACTATGGGAATCAAGGCAAAATGTACCCCTGTTGGAAGAGGCACCATAATATTCCAAACAGAAGTTGGCAACAAGATTCGAGCCACCAACATACTGCATGTACCAAGGTTAGGGATGAATTTACTCCCTGTGTCTCAACTTCAGAACAAGGGTTACAATGTATACTTTATTGGAAACAAAGTTTACGTCAAACACCCAAGTTGGAAAAAGAAGGCACAAATTAGAGTTAAGAACCATAAACTATACCAGTTACAACTTGATTCCCCAATGGCTCTGATAGGCAGTAATGATGAGAAATATTTCAATGAGTTATGGCATAGAAGAATGGGGCATCTACATCATGGAGCCCTAAGAATTCTCAAGAAGACTGTCACGGGAGCTCCAGAAATTAGCACCAAGCGAGACGATGTCTGCAGAGGGTGTGTATTAGGGAAGTATGCCAAGGTTCCGTATCTGAGAAGTAGCAATAGGGCCAAGAGTGTGTTGGGATTGATACACTCAGACATCTGCGGACTAATGTCCACAAATTCTCTCAGTGGTGCAAAGTATTTTGTCACATTCATCGATGACCATTCCAGAAAGACATGGATCTACTTTCTGAAGACCAAAGACGAGGTCTTTGAGCGATTCAAGGAGTTTCAATCCCTTGTGGAGAATGTGACAAGAAAGCGGATCAAGAAATTGTGATCAGACAATGGTGGAGAGTACATTGATAAGGAATTCACAAGGTTATGCGCAAGGGAAGGTATCAAGAGAGAATGGACCGCTCTGTATAATCCGAAGCATAATGGAGTCGCAGAGAGGAAAAATAAGACTATTTCCAAAGCTGAAGTGGTGATGCTATATGATCAATACATGCCCAAATTCTTGTGGGTTGAGGCTTGTAATATAGCCATGTATGTGCAGAACAGGGTTCCTCATAACGCATTGGGCAAGGTCACTCCTGAAAGCGTGTTCATTGGCAGAAAGCCTGAAGTGAGCCACTTTAGGATATTTGGCAGTATAGCATATTTCCATGTACCCAATGAGAAGAGGAGGAAGTTGGATCATACTACAGAGAAAGGATACCTTGTGGGGTATAGCGAGAATACTAAGGCTTGCCGCATCTATATGAACGAGAACAGGAAGATAGTAGTGAGATGAGATGTGAAGTTCATGGAGGAAAGGGCTTTCAATAAATATCGGGAAATGTCTTCAGCTACGCAGTTTGAGGAGGATCCACTGGTCCAACCACAACGACCTGCGGAAGATAGCTCTAGTGCCTCTCCAAGGCACAAGGATCCTAAGGATAGTTTTTCCGTGGAAGTGCAAGAAGGAGAGAAGGTAAATCCATGCACCACCAGTGGAAGGACAAGAAGAGAACCGCAACAAACTCTGAGGGATGCAGAAGAGTTTGTTGGAGCTCCTAGAAATGAGAAGAGGCAGCGCAGACAACCAGACAGGTACCAGGAATTGGTAGCACAGGTTGGACAACCCTCTAGTTTTCAGGAGACATATCAGCATCAGGTGTGGGTAGATGCGATGGTGGAGTACAGATCCATCATGGCAAATGATGTCCAGGAAATAGTTCCTAGACCACATAATAGATTGTTTGTAGGTTCGATATGGATCTACAAGATTAAATATGATGCAGACAACAGTATAGAAAAATTCAAAGCAAGGTTTGTAGATAAGGGGTATGCTCAAAAGGAATGGATAAACTATGAAGAGACCTTCTTCCCAGTAGCTCGGTATACTTCAATCAGATCCATCATATCCCTTACAGCGCAGATGGGATGGGAAATTCACCAGATGGATGTCAAGACTGTGTTCTTGAATGGTGTGATAGAAGAGGAAGTATACATAGAACAACCAGAGGGCTTTGAGACGCATGAGCAGAAAAATCGTGTGTGCAGGCTTAAGAAATCCTTGTACAAACTGAAGTAAGCCCCTAGAGCCTCGTATGGTTGGATTGATAGCTACCTACAGAAGATGGGGTTCGTCAAGAGTGACGCAGATCCCAATCTCTACTATATGAGAGTAGGGGATGAGCCACTAATATTGGTGTTATATGTAGATGATTTTTTTCTGACTGGATCATCTAGGCTCATCAAATATTGCAAGGAAAATCTAGCAACAGAATTCGACATGAAGGATCTAGGGCATATGCACTATTTTCTGGGTTTGGAATTTTGGCAGCAGAAGGGAGAAATCTTCCTTGGGCAAGGAATATATACTACAGAGATTCTGAAGAGATTTCAGATGGAATAATTTAGATCCATGGCTACACCAATGATCACAAACTAGAAGAAAATCGATACATCTAAGGATGATGATGTTGATCCTACCTTGTATAGGCAGCTCATAGGTTCGTCAATGTACTTGGTCAATACTAGACCATACATCTATTATGTCGTGAATACCCTCAATAAATTCATGGTAGAACCAAGGAGGACTCACTAGGCAGCAACCAAACATGTTCTCATGTACTTGAGGGGGACAGTCGAGCTTGGATTGTGGTACACCAAGGTCAATGACATCCAGTTGAGTGGGTTCACTGACGCAGACTAGGTTGGAAGTCCAGTAGATTGGAAAAGTACCAGTGGGTACTATTTTAGTGTCGGATCAGGAATGACTTCCTGGTGCAGCAGGAAACAGAAGTTTGTGGCGTTGAGCTCAGCTGAGGCTAAATATATGGCAGCTAGCACAGCTTCGTGTGAGGCCATATGGATTTTTAAGTTGCTCATGAACTTGCTCAAGAAAAGGATGGAAGCAACCAAAATTTTGTGTGATAATCAGAGTTGCATCAAGCTCTCTGAAAATCCTATGTTTCATGATCGGTCGAAGCACATTGACATAAAGTGTCACTTCATCAAAGACTATGTCCAACAGGGAGCTGTACAATTGAAGTACATTCCTACAGAAGAGCAGGTGGCAGATATCCTTATGAAAGATTTGGGTAAGACTAAGTTTTCTTGCTTAAAAGAAAATATGGGGATGGTCAAGAATCCATTCCAGTAGGAGGAATGGATAGGCTTGAGATTCAGGGGGAGCTGTAGTACAGATGAGGCAGTTGTTATTATGAATCTTAATCGTAAGCGTACGAAAAAAGCTCACTTTAGCCGTGCATAACAAACAGCCCTAACAGCAAATATGGTTGCTAATATCTTTAGATCTGCAATTAATTGACCAAGATAAATGCTGCAAAATCTAGATCTATGCATTAAAAGACATTAAGCAGTAAATAAAAACAATAGTTGCTCTATGCATCCAATATACAAGACAATATTGTTTTAAAGAATTTTTTGTATTTTTGACACGTGAGAAGGGAACATAGAAAGATATTACCAGTCCCCTTCAATGGGATGGGTTCTTGTAAGTCCTCAACACTTCAGATCTAAAATCCCTCTCTCTTGATGGTGTAGAAATCCCAAACAAAAATGGAACTCAAAGAGAGCTCACAAGAAAAAATGGTAGCAAAATATGACAATGATGAATGATCAAAGTCAGACCAAAAGTATAGATCCAGAGTGATCTTTAGGCAACAAAAGGTAGTGAATGAATGGAAAAACCCTTCTATTTATAACAAAATATTGAGTTAGTCTAGATATTGGTACATAATTAAAATATTATTAACCAAATCAAGATCCAACTTTTATGGAATATTTTATTATATTTGTTAGAGGGAAAAAGAATTTGACTTTAGTCAAATCCCTTTATTTATAAATAATAAATAAATAAATGATTTATTTATTATTTTAAGGATGTGGTTGAGTAATAATCAAATAAATAATGATTCATTTAATTATTTATAAATGATTTAGTCACATTTAACAAGGAATATTATTTAAATAAGGTTTAAATAATTATTCCTAGAAAATAATAAGATAAACAATGATTTATGTAATTAATTTTCTTGTTTTGGATTAAATATGACTGGGAATATTAATTAAACTGTTGTTTAACTAATTATTCCTTGAAGAAAACCAAACAAATGTGGATTTATTTAATATTTCCTCATGGGGTTTCCTATTTAGACCATAAACAACTTAATAAATGTGGTTTACTAAGTTATTTTTCATAGTGAAAGCACTTTTACTTAGGGTAAAATTGGTCTTACATGGTGTACTTTGGTCCATCTAATAGTAACAGGTTAGATGACCAAAAAATGGTGTAACAAATTCCCCCCAGTGTGCGAGCGTTAGGAGCTAATTGCATGACCGAAGTACGTTGTAAGAACTCAATCACTAGACACTGAAGGAGAAGTCAGAGAGAGAAATATAAGGTAGAGGAAAGGACTAGAGGACTAGACCTTGAGGAGGCGAGACATACAGGTGCAACAAGTCTCTTTTATGAGTGAGTACCTATGCTATAGGCGGTGGGGGAAACATACATATGCCCGCTGAGACAAAGTACGAAGAATTGCGTCCAATAAACAAGGGACTGAACTATATAGTACATGCTGGCATAAACATGAGCCGGATAAAAATATGATAATGAATCCCACATACATATTGTGCCTAGGATAACAGTGAGGACTTATACAATAATATCTGAGTACATGAGATATAAATACAACCAAAATGCCCCTGTAAACAGGAAAGGGCTATGAAAATCTGACTGATACATGCAAACAAAAATGCGTTGCAAGCGGCTGAGGCCGACATCATCAAATCGATGGAGCTGCATCAAAGGCTGTAATGAAGAGGTCATCCGGGCATGTGGGGAGCTGAAGGGCCACCCCCTCATGAGGTCTGAAACATCTCACACACACCCAGGAATCACCGGTCTAATATGTTGCATCACTGAACCATCAAGTATACGGATCTCGATCATGTTGTAAGGAGTTGGAGCTGAGAAACAATCAAGTCAAAGGGCTATAAGGACTCCCTTTGCCTGATCCGAGGCACCAAACAAGACTGGAAGTTGGAACCAAGGTACACTGCCCTCTAGACCTGTCTTCTAGAATGAATAAGTTGATGTCGATAGAAGGAGGTCCACCATAAGTGAGGCAATAAGGGATCCTCAACTAAGGAACGAGAGAAAATAGTAGAGCGACTGACAGACTGACACCAGGGATGATGATGAAATGGGGGGTACTGAGTAGAGGACGAATGACTTCCCTTGTTAGAGCATAAAGGGCATGGATGACCTGGCAGCGACTGATACAATATCAAAGGGGATAGGGGACAGTAGGACTGAAGGCCATAATGTGCGACATGAGAGAGGGACCAAGCAATGAAGGAAGGAGGACTATAGCGGGATACAAAGGGACTCGGGATAGACTCCATGAATGCGATGGTGACTTAACTCGGATGCTCTAAACAAGGGTGACTCAATGATGCTGCCACATAGAAAAAGTCTGGTGGGGACCATAAAAGCATGAATACAAGATGGTGACTCACGATGAAAATCGACACGAGCATAGACAAGTATGGAGGCAAAGTGGTGCCCCAAGTACAAGTGTTGCAGGTGAAGAAATTCGATTTTGAGAAGTGGTGAAGTGATGCTTCTGGGACAAAATGTGTTCTGGTAAAGTATCAGATCCCAAAAAATCATGAGTTGGCTACCTAAAAGAAATAAAACATGCATTTCAGGAAGGAAATGCTAAGGGTAATATTTCTTAAGATAGATTGCATTGCGAGGATTAGGAAGGGGATGTCCTTCGAAATCCTCTAAGAGGTATGCCCCTTGACCTAAATCCTTACTGATGATGTAAGGGCCTAGCCATAATGAGTCAAACTTCCCATGACCAATGACATCGTGGGCCTGTTCATACACCAGAACAGGATCACCTTCGTGAAAAGTATGAGGGTGGACTTTTCAGTCATACTGAGCTTTGGTGTGTTTCTTAGCCACTTCGATGGTTTGCAATGCAACACGACAGTCTTCAGAAGCATGCTCAAGCATGATAATTTGTTGTTCTAAAGGTTGGGTGTCAAGGAAAAGTTTGAAGGCTAGATGAAGGGAAGGGATTTCACACTCGATCAGTGAGACTGCCTCCTCTCTGAAAACAAGGTAGAAAGGAGTAAACCAGGTGGCAGTTTTAACAGAAGTTCTATAGACCCACAAAGAAAGGAAGAGCATAAGGTGCTAGTTGGTTTTTTGCTTATCCACCATCCGTTGAAACATGCTTTTAATTATTTTATTGACTGCTTCAACTTGGCCATTACCTTGGGGGTAATAGGAGGATGAATATTGGTGCTCAAAACCCAACAAAGAGGATAGCTCACGCCATATCTCATCTTCAAAATTCCGACCATGGTCAAAGACCAATTGTTTCGGAACTCTGAATCGAGTGATAACATGGTTAAAGAAAAAGAGGGCTACGGTAGTTGCCGTGTTGTTAAACGTTGGCATGGCCTCAGCCCAATTTGTGAAATAGTCAACCGCCACAATGATATACTTGTGGTTACCAACAAATGAAGGTCAACACTCCATAAAGTCTATGGCCCACTTACAAAAGGGACCAGTTGAGATGACAGGATGGAGGGGAGCCGGAGGGATTCATGCCTTAGGGGTGAAATGTTGGCAATTGGAACAGTGTTTGACTGCTTCAATGCAATCACCGAAGAGATAAGGCCAAAAATACCCAGCGCGCATGATTTTATGGGCAATGGCAAGATCGGAGAGATGACCACCACAAGCGCCACTATGGCAGTAATGGACTTGCTCAACTTTAGCGTGTGTGAGACAACGATGAAGGACAGTATCTACACCGCGACGATAAAGGTCATCACCGATAAGAAGGTAGTGGGGGGCCTGGTGTCCGATACGTCATCGAGCATCACGATCAAGATGGATGGAAAACTTTTGGGTTCGCAAATAAGTGAGAATGTCACCATACCAAGGATCATCGATGGTAATGGCAAACAATTTTTTGTCGGAAAAATCATCATTAACTAGAGCATCCTGCGTACCGGTAGGTAATTCAGAAATAAGTTCAGCGAGGGCTAAACCTTTCTTACTTTTACGTGTGAAAAATTCAAGATCTAATTCCTGGAGGATAACGATCCAACAAGTGTACTTCCCATTGATGATTCGGTGGCTCAATAGGAAGGCCATAGGGTTGGAATTAGTCACGACCTTGGTGGAACCCATGAGGATGTAATGACGAAGTTTTTGGACCGAGAACACGATAACCAGTGCTAACTTCTCTTCATGTGAGTAGGATACAGGGGGGCCTACAAGGTTCTTACTGACATAATAGATAACATGCTCTATTCTGTTGTCATCTTCCTGAATAAGGACTCCAGCGACCAAATAGGTGGAAGCGGAGATGTACAGGATGAAGTCCCTATCAGAGTCAGGGGGACGAATCAAGGGAGCAGATGTGATAGCATGTTTCAGGGCATCAAAAGACTCTTGAGCATAGGCATCCCACACAAATGGAATGATAGATCAGAGGAGTCTAAGGAATCCATGTGCAGTGGTGGCATAGTCAGGTATGAACCAGCGAATGAAATTAGCTTTGCCTTGGAGGCTCTGTAACTGGCATAAGGTAAGAGGAATATGAAGCTCAAGGATGGCTTGAACTTTCAATGGGTCAAGTGTTATACCATATTTAGACACGATGAAGCCTAAAATACGTACGGCAGGAACACAAAAGACACACTTCAGCAGGTTGAGGCGAATATTATACTTACGACATCGGAGAAAGACGGTACACATATTGTGGAGGTGATGCACCTGATGTTTAGAATGTGCAGTGAGGTTGTCTAAATAAGCAAGGATAATGTGAGCCAGGTCATGGAAACAGTAAGACATGGCCCGCTGAAAAGTGGCTCCGGTGCTTTTAAGGCCGAATGGCATGACCCGATAGGTGAAGGTTCTCCACAAACTAATAAACGCATTCTTAAGCTGATCAACACGACAGATAACAATCTGGTTGTACCCAGAGAAACCATCCATGAAGGATAGAACCTCGTGCCCCACACACTCATCAATGATTTGGTCAATGAATGGTGTGGGGAAGTTGTCTTTGGGACAAGCTTTGTTTAGGTCGCGAAATTCAGTGTAGACACGAATGGTGCCTTGTTTCTTGATAACGGGAACCGGTTTGGACACTCAAGTGGTGTATTCAATGGGATAGATAAAACCAGCTTGCTTGAACTTATCTATTTTAGCTTTAACAGATTCTCGTCTGGAAGGATTAATTGGTCTCAACTTTTGACAGACAGGATTGGCATCGAGCCACATATCGATATGGTGTTCGACAATGGCGAGATCAAGTCTGGGCATTTCTGAATAGGGCTAGGCGAAAACATCACGGAATTCCTTGAATAGCTTGGTGTAAGCCTCAATTTCTTCCAGGGTGCATTGGGTGCCCAATATATTTTCTTCTACCCCTGGTTTTTCAGAAATGTCAATTTTAATGGTAGGAGAGATATTGGCCATATTTCCTTCTTCGAAAGCATCGGGTGCAAGGATGGGATTTCTAAACCAATCGACTTCATCAGGAATGAATTTTTTAGTTTCCACAACATATTGGTCATGGGACTTCTATAGGAGGAAGTATGCACAGTGGTGCATATCATCCCACAGAAAGTCAGGGTCGGTCGTTGCTTCCATAATGTCTTCATCAGAATGGAAGATGGGTTGACTAGAGGAAGAAAGACCAGCTGACGCGGTAGAGCTACCTGACTCATCATCATGTGGAGAAAGGCTCACATGCGCAACGTCATGGGGGATGACAAAAGAGTAAGCAAATAAAGGATCTACCGATGTTGAGCCCAGGGTGATCGTTGAAGGGAGGTTAGGCAAAACATCAGGGGAAGTCTCCAAGAGGGCTTCCACCGAGGGTCTCATGGATGATGATAGGTAGAAAATGGTGGTCGAAGACTTCGTCATTTTGACATCGGAAGGGGGAATGTCAATAGGAGCAGGAAGATCCTCTAGTTCTACCGAAGCAGAACTTGCAAACAAGGGGGAGGCGAACTTGTTATGCTTGGCCTTGAATTGGAGAAATGCTTCCAAAGAGGAATGATACTCTTAAGGGCGGGGACAGAGGTGAGTGTAGTGGCCATGGAAATCACACAAAGCACAAGGGTGATTTGTGCGCAAGGACTTGAGTTTCGGGACTGAATCAGGTAAAGTGACATAGACCTCAGGGATATTAGACTCCGGAAATGTCTCATTGACCATGGGCTTAATGTGAGGCAACTCTGGACAGGTATGAGTGGCATGACCGACAACATCGCAAAAAGCGCACTGGATGGTATGCTTTGGCGGCCGAGGAGGGGCATGGTTTGTCAGGGCAGCCTTTTCTTTAGATGCCTTCTTGTGAGCTTTTCCCATGTTACCCGAAGCTGTCGCAACAGGAGGAGGTTCCTGTTGAGGTGGCTGAGGTACGGTAGCAATGGGAGGAGTCATGGGGACCGGTTGAACCGGGGTCAAAGCAAGATAAGGTTTGGGTTGACCAGGCAGGGTAGCGGCTAGGGGATTGATGTACCAGACAGCAATCCCCAAGGCCAGGTTAGGGAGGGATAGGGTAGCCATAATAGGTACCGAGAACACTCTAGGAGGGGGAGCTAGGAATGGTATCTGACCGGAGGGGTAATGGCCAGGCAGGACGGCTCCAAGATGGTTAAGGCCTGGAGGAACCATTCCAGGAGGGTAAAGAGGCTCATGGATACCAACTGTGGGTGAAGGTATAGGAGGAGGGGGTCCAGAAGGTTGAATCGAAGGGCTAGGAGCATGTTGCGGAGAGCGGGGTTGCTGACTAACCGAAGCAGGCCGCTTGAGGGAAGCCCGAGACGATTGTATCATGCAAACATTCGATGAGCTGGGATCAGAGACATGAGGAGGAAGACTAGGGAAAGTACCAAGAAAAGAGGAGTCTTTGTAGACTTTGGGTGAGACACTGGTCAAGGAGTCGACAGTTTGCTTATTGGCCACCAAAGATATGATGGACTCAGGGGAGGTCTGAGACTTCGGTTCGTAATATGTCAACTGGTCAATGGTGACTATCTTTCCATTATGGGGAAAGGACATCTTGCAGTTAACCACAGATGGGATATCAGATATCGCATAGGTGTAGCTAAGACCCAATATAATGTTTTAATCTAAGGGGGCATCAATGATTTCTACGTCAACGCAAACAGTCTTGCCCGCAAGAGTGATAAGACAATTGCGGAACATACCAATGGGTTTGGAGGAGTGGTCATCCCACGCTTGAAGGGTGATAATAGAAGGGTCTAACTCAGGTGATCCGAGTTGCTTCCAAACCAAAGCAAACATCACACAGGTGGATTCCCCCTCATCAATGATACAACAGGAAACGTTGGCATTCCGGATCTTGACGGGGATTTGGAAAGCAACGGAAGCAGGAAGGGGAGGATGTTCTGACCGGTCAACATTGAAGATGATCAAGCGATCATCTAAAGGGTCTACATCGCCCATGGCAGATAGTAGATCTTTTCGTTGTGAAGGGAACGACTGGAGGAGTTCCAGCGTTGAGATGGCAGCGGGAGATTGTGCCAAATCATCTACTATACTATACGAATGGGCAGATTTGCCAGAAGCAATATTTCAGCGTAATGGTCCCTTAGGGATCTTAGTATGAACCTCTGACTTAGGCTGAGGGATCTGCAAAGGGCCATTGGTTGTCGAAAGAGGCTCTGTAGAACCTGAAGAAGGGGGCTCGGGGGTAGACATAACGGGAGGCTTGTTGTACTGACGGGACTGAGTCTAAAGGTTGATGGTCAACGGTAATAGTTTGGTTAGAGTTCATCATGAGAATCTAGTAATCGAAGGTACCAGATGGAGGAGGTTGAGTGGCCACTTGGCCTTCGGGTGGTTGGGTAGCCACGAATCCTTGCTGAGGGAAAGGATTAGTAAACCCATCCAGATGAGTAGGTGCAGCATTGGGAGGGACGGAAGGGGAGGCATGCGATTCTTGCGATGTTGCTTGAGTCTCCCACATCTGTCGCATCTGTGGTGAAAGAGGACAATCATGGGTGTAATGTCCATAGACACCGCAAAATGAACAAGGCTTATTTGTGTGAATAGGTTTGTCCTTCTTGGGCTGAGTTCCCTGTTGCTAGTTAGCAGTGTTAGGAGCATTACCTTGGGGATTAGGTCCAGGATTACCAGGGGAAGATTTATTTTGGGTGCCTTTCCTCTTTGTTTTGGAGGGAGGATGATTAGTCATGCACTACTGTGCATACACTTGCCCCTGAGGGGGCGGTGGCTGCTGTTGCGGGGGTTGAGAAGGCAAGGGAGGCGAGGGTGCTAATGATGGAGGAGCTGGACCACAAATCTATGGATACGAATAAAAAGGAGGTTGGGTAACATTGTGGTAAACAAGAGGTTGGGAAAAACGAGAAGGCATGCTATATCCTGGATACATGCTACTGGGAGGGGGGAAAGTGCTGGAGGTGTTGGCCCGTCCCTGAGGGAAACCATAGCCCATGGAAGGTTGAGCGTATGGATGGGAAAGAGCTCCAACGATACCATCAGCGGCATGGGATGCCCCCGTTGTGTTGGCACCACCGGGTCTAGGGAGATCAGGTAGAATGGTATAAACATAACTAGACTAAGCGTAGAACAAGTCATATTTTAACGCAATCTAGAGGGCAGCTTCTTTGGTTTGAGGGGAATGCAATGTGACATATTTGCCTATAGAAGGCAAAAGGGATCTAAGGAACCAGTCCATGTAGACATTGTCTTCGAAGGTAGGGGCTCGACATAGGCTCTTTCTTCTCCACCATTCCTGGACATGATCGGATAGGCGGGTCGCAGACGATTGACGGAAAGAAGTCAAAAGTTCGGTACCAGTTTCATAATGAAAGGGAAGCTAGAAATAAGACAGAAAATCTCGGGCAAGAGTCGCAAAGGCGGTATGAGAGGATGAGGCCTGATCAACATACCACTTAGAAGCTTCTCTAGTAAGCGTACGTTGGAACAACCGAAGACGGACAGAGTCATCGGTAATGGAGTTAGACGAACACCACATGTGGAAAGATCGAACATGATTTATAGGATCTCCTCCAGCAAGACCTTCAGACTTGGGGATGTCGGAAGGGAGTTTGGTTGGCATAGCAGGCCAACCAGCGTCATGGTGTATAGGGTCATTGATCAACTGGTTAAAATCGGGAAGACTGAGGCCTGCCATATAGGGGAGCAAGGGAGCAGCCGGGGTAGTTCCTGTTGTGGTCCCACTAGTAGTATTCCCAGCATTAGGGCCAGGGATACCACGAGCGATAAGTCCTAAACCATACATGGTGAAGGTGACAGGGGGAGAACCGGGGGTGGAACCAGAAGAGGAGTCGGAGTGCAGACTCGGTGGAGGATTAACTCGAATCCTACGCGGAGGAGTAATTCTTCCTACCGGAAAATGAGGATGAAGGCCAAGAAGTCTCTGAGATAAACACCTTGGGAGCGCAATGATGGAAGTACAAACATGGCACAAAGGGAAGAGAGACCAAAAAGGGAAAGGAGGTGCAGGATCAAATGATTACAATGTCGAAACAAGGGCAGAAAGGTGCGGGATCAATTGATTGCAATGTTTAAAGTCTTTGCCTGGCGGTGTTAACCAGACTCTTCTTCACTTAGGGTGTGTGTGTTAAGTGTGTAAATTTTAATTTTTAAACTCAGACGTTTGTAGAGAAAAAGAAAAAGTGTGATGTATAATTGTAAATAAACTTGCAGATAACAATATATGAAACTGAAATAACAGAAAATAAACAGCTACTTATGCATTAATCTAAACCCAAGGAGGCGGGCCTCTCAACAACTAGTCTGTAGGTGGGTAAAAATCTAGTCAAAACACACCAAAATAGCCAATATATCTAAATTTGGGAGGGACAATGATCTAAAGGTCAGATCTGCTGAAAATGAGTGCAGAAAAACAACAAAAAATCAGAGGAACAATTGTTGTAAATGAGGTGGCGAAAGGCTACAACCTGGAGGGAAACTGAGGGGACCCTAGAGGAAGACCCAAAAAAAACTAACGGAGGTGTTTTGGATGGATAAATAACCACTCTGAAGTGGATTTGAAGGTAAGGGATCAGATCTAAAAAATGACTGAACACACTGAAATTTCAGACAACCTGCAGCAGCTAAAACTCTTCCACAAAAGGTGGAGGGTACTGAAGCCCTAAGGGGCTAGGTTCCCACTTTTTTTAGTAAAACAGAACAAGTACAAGTCCAAAACGGGCGGAAACGGAGGTCAGACAACCCTTAACAGAGGCCCATACAAACCTAGAAAAATCTCAAAAAAATTCTGGCAAAAAGTTCAGGTCGCAGTTTCTAACCTGTTTTCTGCAGAGGTCGCAGGTTTTGGCCTGTTTTATGCACCCTGGAGGTTTAGGTCGCAGGTTTTGGCCCAAAAAGTGCAACCTGCACTTCCGGCACTCTCGGGAGCAGGTTTCAGAAAAAATTGTCGTTTTAACTGCGGTTGATGCCTGTTACCTGCGCAATAGGTCTGAAAACACACGGAAGTTAGAATTTTCAATGTTTTAGGGTTTTATAGGTTAAAAAAAACATCAAGAAAAGCAAAACAAAAAGTTGAAGAGAAATCCTATTGTTTGAGGCAGCTGGATATGCAGGAATCTTAAAAACGACAATGGTCGTAATCGTAAACCCTTGTGGAGTCGCCAGTTGTTAGTATGAATCTTAATCGCAAGCGTACGAAAAAGGCTCACTTTAGCCGTGCATAAAAAATAGCCCTAACAGCAAAGATGGATGCTAATATCTTTATATCTGCAATTCGTTGACCAAGATAAATGCTGCAAAATCTAAATCTATGCATTAAAAGACATTAGGCAGTAAATAAAAGCAAGAGTTGCTCCATGCATCCAATAAACAAGACAAGATTGTTTTAAAGAATTTTTTGTATTTTTGACACCTGGGAAGGGAACATAGAAAGATGTTACCAGTCCCCCTCAATGGGATTTGTTCTTGTAAGTCCTCAACACTTCAGATCTAAAATCCCTCTCTCTTGATGATGTAGAAAACCCAGACAAAAATGGAACTCAAAGGGAGCTCATAAGAAAAAAATGGTAGCAAAATATGACAATGATGGAGGATCAAAGTCAGACCAAAAGTATAGATTCAGAGTGATCTTTAGGCAACAAAAGGTAGTTAATGAATGGAAAAACTCTTTTATTTATAACAAAATATTGAGTTAGTCTAGATATTGGTGCATAATTAAAATATTATTAACCAAATCAAGATCCAACTTTTATGGAATATTTTATTATATTTGTTGGAGTGAAAAAGAATTTGACTTTAGTCAATTCCCTTTATTTGTAAATAATAAATAAATAAATAATTTATTTATTATTTTAAGGATGTGGTTGAGTAATAATCAAATAAATAATGATTTATTTACTTATTTATAAATGATTTAGTCACATTTAACAAGGAATATTATTTAAATAAGGTTTAAATAATTATTCCTAGAAAATAATAAGATAAATAATGATTATCTAATTAATTTTCCTGTTTTGGGTTAAATATGACCAGGAATATTAATTTAACTATTGTTTAACTAATTATTCCTTGAAGAAAATCAAACAAATGTGGATTTATTTAATATTTCCTCACGGGATTTCCTGTTTATACCGTAAACAACTTAATAAATGTGGTTTACTAAGTTATTCTTCATAGTGAAAGCAATTTTACTTAGGGTAAAATTGGTCTTACATGGTTTAGTTTGGTCCATCTAATAGTAACAGGTTAGATGACCAAAAAATGGTGTAACAACAGTGACAGTGATGTTTTCATGGGCAGCAGTACAGAGGGCAGCACCGCAATAGATAAGGGGCAGTAGCCAAGACATCAGCAGCGCAGTAGATGCTTTAGGTCAGAGCAGATGCAGTTTCCATTTTGTTAGAACACTTTCCTCGCTAAGAGGGAGTGTTGATTTTGTAGCATTGGAAAGTGTTTCAAGTCTCAAATTTTTTGAGGAGGCTTAGACATCAGTATTCCATAGAACCCAGAAACTGTTTGTGGAAATTCCACTCGGTTCGTGTTTTATTAAAATAATTAATTATTTTAATGAGGGCCCTAAGTCTAAACTTATGGAAATTAAATAATTAAAAGGTATCAATAAAACAGAGTGAGAATCTTCTAGAGAAAGAAGATCAGGTCATGTTTTAATCTCAGCCATTGATTAGAGATATAATCTAGGTCGTTGATTCATCAACAAAAGAATTATAAGAGAAGGCTTGAGCATCATTTGGAAATCAAGTCGGGCACATACTCAGTACCCGAAGGAAATCGATTCTAAAGAAACAGAATTCGATCTTAGAGGGAGAGTTGCAGGGAAAAGTTGTAGAGGCGGAAGAAGGAAGGGGAAGTCAGCAGTGACAGAGAAAGGCAAGAGGAGGATGCAGAGGGCCATAGAGGACAGCGATGAGTAGCAGCACTGAGTGCCCATGCAAAGTAACGCAGTCCAGTGTAGGGACTGAATAGAAGATCACACAGAGTGACGCAGAGGGAGCAAGGGTGTCTCCAAGGTGTCAAAAATTATTCAAGAGAGTTCGAGGAATTTGTCTCAAGTGTATTTTTAAGAGATATGTTCATCTATTTCTTGTAAAGGATTTTCACCGCTGAAGAATAATACAAACCCTCATTTGTTGCACCGGTTTTCCCGCATTGGGTTTTTTCTAGGGACAATTGTTAAAAAATAATTGTGTTCATGTGATTGTTTCTATTGCATTATATGCATTTTCTTCTATTCTCTACTTATAGATAAGTGATTACTGCAGTTGTATTTATTTCAGAATTTACTGAAAGAAATTCTTAAATAACTTATCATAAATAAGTAGGCGAAATAAATCTATCACTACAGTAGTATTTCAGATTTGAAATTTTCACAATGGTTTCCTTTGGATGAATGGTGGTATAACACATCCTTCCATACTTCATCAAAATGTCCCTGTTTATGGCACTTTATAGATATCATCCTCCATCCATCACATCACCCTTAAAAGGGACTGCAAAGGTTCAAGCATGGAGGACCACATAGGGCACCAACAATAGGTTTTCAAACTATTGAAGTACAACTTGGTTATAGCACAAAAATAAATGAAATAAGCAAAGCAACATCGCAGTGAAAGGGAATTTGAAGTGTGAGATTGGGTATCTTTTAGACTACAACCATATAAACAGATGTCCCTTAAGCAAAAAATACAATAAATTAGCACCAAGGTAATATGGCCCCTATAACATGTTTCATAGGATTAGAAGTATGGATTACAAATTGGAGTTTCATCCATCTTCACATGTACATCCAATCTTCCAAGTTTCTTGCTTAAAGAAGGTAATCGGCGACAAGATCTCAATCCAAACTATTCTATCAAAAATTGGTGAAAAGGGGAATCATACCTTAACCATAAACAATCTTGGAAACAAGGATTAAGAAACTGAGAAATCAAACAATTACTAAGTACCTCATTAAATGGAAGAACCTTCCAGTGGAAGAGGCAACATGGGAAGATGCTTTATTCATACGGAAACACCCGTTGTTAGTCAAATGTTAAGAACAACACTGGTTTGAAGGGGAGGGGCATTTTAAGCCCTAAACAAACCCTATGTTAAACTAAAATCTCCTTATGAAACCCTAGATATTAGGTTATTATATTTCTACTGTAATATTGTTATGTAGGCCAAAACCTTTCATTGCATCCTTTCATTATAATTGTAACCCTTGTCTCCTATATATATAGCAAGGAGGCCTAGTGTTAGAATCATTATATCTTGGCTCATATATTGTATTCATTGTAAAAGGAGGTTTCACCCTCAAAGTGGATTGTAGTTATTGTAATTTTATCATTTTTTAGGTGCATGGATCATAATAAGTCCTTTCTTTGGTCCAAGTACAAGGATGAGAGGGAGTTACCTATGGTTCCTTGGGGACTTTGTAGTATGCCTAAGAAGGAGGGTAGTCTCAATTTTATTAATGTTGTGACGTACGATTGTATTCTAGATAGCAAAAGGATTGTCTAATACGTGGAAGGTTTTTCCCCATGGCAATTCCCATGGTGTCATCATTTCCAATATACCCAACATTTATTGATTTGAGGACCATTTGGGTTATGTTCTATACCATCTCTTAGAGTATGTTGGTTGTTTGGAGATTTGTTGTCGATTTTAGGACCATTTGGGTTATGTGATATCATATATCAAAGTATGTTGGTTGTTTAGAGATTTGTTTCTCCTTTTGTCAATTGTAATTTCTCTGAGTTGTGTGGGTTAGGACTTGGCTTGATACTCCATTTGGAGTTGGTTGCAAATGAGACAATGTTTCCAAGTGTCCTAGACTTCTGGCTCATAGGTTGAGTGAGAAAGGTATTTTATTCTAGAGGGATTTGTGGAATTTTGAGGCCTATATGGAGTTGGTTGCAATTGAGGCAGTGTCTTTCCAAATGTCCAAGACTTCAAGAACATAGGTTGAGTAAGAAAGGTATTTTCTTCCAGAGGGATTTGTGGAATTTTATGGCCTAAGATTTTTTGGATTAGAGGTTGTTAGCTCGTCAAAAGGCATCATTGCCCTTTAAAGTCTGCTATTAGAGATATCATAGCCCTACTTCTATATGAAGAGTAGTATAAATTAATATAAACATGCAAGGCCCTTTTAGATCGCATTAGGGTGGGAGATTCAAGAAGTTGATTCAAAAACCCTTATTATCTCATGTTTTGAATGTTATATAGACATATGTTAACCCTAAGGCCAAGTGGATTTATTGGTTGCATAGTATCTGATCACTCCAACTTAAATATAAGCTCTGAGCATTTTACTAGTAGTTGCTTATCAGGCATTGTGTTCAAACGCTTGCATCGCGGAAAGTGGTTTGAGAAACTGTCTCTGCCTTTGTTGCAGCCACTTAGAAATCTTGAAGGAAATTCTTTGGGAATTTAAGTTCTCTAGAATTTAATATTCCCTTTTTTGGTATCACCTACGACAGGGTTAGGTTAGACTTCCAGAGTTAGGAACATACAGGTCACAGGTACAGATTGGTGTTATTAGTGGGCTCAAGGGCTTTTTGGAGGAGTTTTGAGGAGTTTCCATGATGTCCGGTGCTATTCGCTTGATGTATTCCATCATCCGAGCAGCTTGCCTTTCGTTCCAGTGCATTCTAACAACTTTCGGAAAATTGAGTTATTTTGGGCTTAACTTAGTTAATTACGCTCAAGGTGGCATTTCGGGAGGAATACATGATAAAACACCTTAGTGTGATAGCTCATTGGAATCGGGATGAGAATACCTACATGATGGGATGGTTGGACACGAGTTTCAGTGACCGGAGGAGGCGTGGTAGCCGATTTACCCTTTCCTGCATTAAAAGGGAATATTTTAATAAAAGAGAAAAGTGCACCATGAATAAAATAATATTAAAATAAGGCTCTAGAAGGCTCCAAGAGATCTATAAAAGAAAGGGAGGAGGCCATTGAGGGATATCTTTGGATTAGATCATTTTCTTATGTGAGAAGTGTGAGACGTGGTTCTCTACTTCATTGGTAGCTGATGCAAAAATTCTGCTAGAAAGCAGATCCCGCATATAAGAACACAACTTCTTCAATTGGCTGACAAATACTCAAAGTTTCTACAATAAAATCATAGAAAAACATCTAACTTCATTAACATGAAAGCGAAAAAGAGCCATACAAATCAACTCAACATAACTACATTAAAATTCTGTGGCCAGATATTACATTGGGTGGCCTCTTGGCTCTTTGCCCGTTAAACCACTCCTCACTCACTTCCCTCAGCTCTTCAACTATTCAAGTGTGTTTTCCTCACAAAAACCACTCATATTTATACATAAATAATGAATTTAATTCACTCCAAAAATATCTCCACCTAATCTTCAACTAAATCTAATTTAAATCCATTTTAGGTGTGGACTCAACTAAGTCCCGTACATAGCATTCCTACTCCCTAATTTTGCTACTTAATTCTATTTTCTCTCATATCCTTTTAATTAATAAAAGAATATTTACAAAATCCTCACTTTTCTAAATTATCTCCTATTTTATTTAAAAATAACAAATTAATTAATAAAACAATTAAAATGTCACACCCCCCTTTATTACATAATAAAAAATGAAAATTTCCCTTGATGCTCCTGCATCAGACTCCCAAGGTTGAAATTAATCATGATCGCCTGATCATGTGTTCGGATTTGTGTATGCCTGGATCCCATATCTTGTGCTGCAACTTCCCAGTCGTCGCTGCTTCTATCTGTTGTTC
The DNA here is from genome assembly GCA_034641835.2 of Pinus albicaulis. Taxonomy (NCBI): domain Eukaryota; kingdom Viridiplantae; phylum Streptophyta; class Pinopsida; order Pinales; family Pinaceae; genus Pinus; species Pinus albicaulis. The sequence goes on from CM076579.1 coordinate 1,588,275,922, forward strand.
TTCTGCAGGTCTCCACACTTTATGCTGCATTTCCCCACTCGCTGTGCTCTCGCAATCTTTTGTTGTCTTTCTCGTGCTACTTCTTCTTTGTTTTACTGCAACTGGCCTCTTCCGTGATACTTTCATCATCATCCGCCTCATCAGCTCAATTTCTCTGTCTAATATATTTTCTCCAGCATCTGCAATAAAACCTGTACTCACAAAAAAATTGTTAGAATAAAAAATATAAGGCTTTAGTGCCCCTTCCGCTGTTGGCAACATTTCAGTATGTTTCTCTGAAATTCCCTCATTTATCAGCACATCAGTATGCTGATTCAATTCCTCTGTGAGACTATCAGTTAGTCCCTCCTCCACATCATCTGTTTAAAAAAATTCCCCTATTCTGTGTCTTTCAGCAACTTTCCCTGTAAATAGATCCTCTGCTTTTCCAACTCTCTCCTCTGAAGATCTAACTTCCGATATAACTGAACAATCTCAACTGGAATAGAACTCAGAAATTTTACACAACTTTCCATACCTTCACTTGTTGTTGACCAATCATCAGATGGTCCTTCTTTCCCCGCTTGAATATTCTGCCGAATATTTCCATAAGACTCCTTTGTCTGAGATCTTGATATCTCAGCATCATTCTGAACAAGTTTCAGATTCAACTTTTCTTCCTTAACAAACTCCAAAGATTGTTCGACACTCTGTGATATACCTGTCATCACACACAAATCATTAGTCTTAAACACATAAGAACTTGTGATCTCACTGAATACTTCAGTCGACATCTCCCTTTGCTGTTCTAAATCCTTCATTTGATTCAGTTCTTCTGTAGATTTCCCTTCCATCTCATCACTACTTCCATTCTCCCTCTCGCAATCCTCCTGAAATTTCCTGGTTTCAACATCATTACATTATAAAATTTTGTCAGCAATCTCATTAAACAAATACACTTGTTTACCTCCTTGGAATTTTCCTTCAGCATTTCCACTTTCTTTCGGTTCCATAACAGCTTCGACTTGCTGTGTTATCCCAACCAAGAAGTCATTTGTGATTTCTTCCTGTTGTAACCAATCACCACATTCCTTCTCTGAAAGGAATTATCTACCAGACTTTACCTCAAGAACTTCATTCTTATTCGTGACAGTTCTATCAGATTGTTCACTGCCTTTCGCACATCCTGCAAACATACATAAACTGTGAGAAAAATTGCAAGGCTTCATAGCCTCATCTGTTTCTCTCGCCATCACTTCTTCAGATACTTCTGAACTATCCCAATAGTTCATGAGATCCTCCTCACTGATCTCTTCACCCAGAATTTCGCCATGTTCCGGGCTACAAATGGAAACATCCATTTTTAACTTAGCCTCTCTGAGTTCTTCACAACTCAGCATCTTTTTGAGCTTCCTCAGCTCCTCCATCAACTGTATGTTTACCTGCTTTTCCCTTCTTGTGTGTAGCTTCTGCCACTTCACCTTCCTTTTCATGGTCCAACCATGTGTCTAGTTTCTCATATTTTCCTGCAACAACTTCATTAACAATTCAAGGCGAATTGTTATCTCAGCCTTCTCCCGCTCATACTCTTCATCAGATCTCCGAAAATGACTATCAACAGTCATCTTCCCCTCCTTTGTGAACTGCATCTGTTCACGTGTGGACTTCATTTAAGCCACTTCCCCGCAATTCTTCGCACTTGTCATGCAACTTTCCTGCTGCGCTTGGCTTTTCTTTGTCTTGGGACCAATCCCTGGCAACCTCTTGCTACAAATTGCTGCAAACAACACCTTAGCATATACAAAATGCATCTCAAAAATTTTGCCCAAATAAAACTTCAATTCCGGCAATTTCATACAATTTTATAAACTTCAATCTGGGCAATTTACAACAATATGTGCGGAAGCTTATTTTTAAATAATCAAATCATTGGACCATAATTTAATAAGCCATTTCATATTGGAAACTTTCTCCTTCAATTTTCACTTTATGGTTATGAACCAATAATCACTTTTCCCATGCATTAAACCCAAATTTCAATCCAATCCCAAAAATCTAGCTTTAACCCAATTCTCATATGCGGAAGCTCCACTTTCTTTTACAGTTTGGCTAATAATCATGCTTCATGAAATCTTCAAATTTTATGGACAACTTTTTAAAAAAAAAGTCTTATAGAAGCCTTTAGTCAACTAACCATTTGCTTTATTCATAAGCTCAAACTGTGTAAAGCCCAAATGCCAAAATTCAACAATCGACTTTGTTTCCATTATTTAGGTGCGCCCTTGTTTTTTTCCTCCAACAAACTTGTCATTGTTTAATCAACCAACCCATATGGAATTTCACCTTCCAATGTCACAAATCCTTTAAAATAACATTAGCCCACACAAAATTTTACGTCCTCGATCTATGCCGAATTCAGTCAACGTAATAAGAGTCTGCTACGGTAAATACAAACGTATTTACCATTCCTCCGACATTCGCACCAGCGCTATAATAAGCACAGACAAGTTTTATTTCGAGCCCAGCAGTAGCTCCAACTATCCCATTTGATCACTGAAGCAACAGATTTCTTGTGTAGCATGTGAAATGCCGCCTTACAAACCCTGACTCGACATCTGAAACTTCACAACTGGATCACTTACATTGAAACATGAGCGCAAATCCACTAAAAAAAAGGTTTTCTTACCATCAAAATCTTGTTGTAATAGGGAAATATATCCAACTCAGCCGACAATTTGCATAGCGCTCACACTAATTCGATTATATCAAATGACACAGGGCCTAACCCCGCAATACCCAGAACCTTTACTACCATGCATATAAACAAATGCGCCTCAAACAATTGCCCAATTAAACTTCAATACACGGGCAAATTCAACAATTTAAATTCGCAGAAGCTCTTCAAATGTCTTGTTCACAAACTTCTATGGGTTAGAAAAACCCATGCTTCAAATCATTTTCATGCAATCAACCCCAAAACTTCATTTCAATCCTAATTTAGAAACTTCATTCATCATTTCCATTTAACATCAACATTCAAATATGGCTGGGTTCAATCAAAAGAATGAACTCATGTTTTTAAACCTCAACCGGACATGGCAAACATTACCAATAACATTTGGCATGCACAAAATTATGTGTTTCAACCAAACCAAAGTACCAAATATATATGCGCCTTTTCCCTTTCATCCTACCAAGCTGGACCAACACATCATGCATTCCTGTTGGCTATGGCAATTTGCATAAACATTCAGATTTTTTGATTATAATCAATTGTTAACCTAACAGCTTTCGACCAAAGTTTACTACCATCGATGAGCATGAAAAATAAATGTTCATACTCAACAACTCATGAACGGTTTCCAACGTAACTCTTGTGTCATTTAACCTCAAACGCCCCCATAAAAACACCATTTCTTCTCTATTATTCCATGGGACGTAACTCAAGGATTGCATGAAATTTAAAACAGAAATTGTTCACCTGTTAGAGGTCAAAACCTTCACAGTTTTAAAAAGGCTGTGACTGTCCCTAATTTCCAAGGTTCTGCTGTTTTTTTTTATGCGCAAACTTTCACCGTTTCAATTGTATTCCACCATATATTCGACCCAATTCTCTGCGTCCGGCATTCGACGGCTCCCACATCAACTACGCCTTCCATTACCTTAACAGTTGGAATCGATATCAAGTCCCAACCATTCCGCCTCTGTTCCGACTTCTCACATGCAAAACAAATACACAAAGAACCTTCAATCGATTTCTTTTTCCAGCGCTGTCCAATCGAATGGAATTCAATTGTATACTATTCAACTATCTGCAAATTTTCACACACACGTTCTCACAACAATTTTAAACCATCCTTCAATTAAATAACACTGTTTATTCTGGCGTACATCATTCTAACCAAATGAATGCGTTCTACAGATGGCCAGCATTGATATCAATCAGCTTGTTCAATGCTAACAACTCTACATACATGCAATTGCGCCATCCATAACAGCGCAGATTTAATTCTATTTAATGCATATGTCGATTTTAACTGAAATCGACCTTCAAGATGCCAATACCCATTTTGAATTGAAATTCGATTCAATCCTAATCGAAGCTCCCTTCTTCAATTTTGAACCCATCTCCCAGAACTGTTCATTCTTCAAACATTGAAACTTTTAACAGTTAAATGTTAAATGCATCATTTAAACATTCCGCCCATACCTTGGATGAAATCTCGCATTCTCCAAAGCTCGATCAATACCATTTTTAAGCAGCGTGATGCCACTGTTTAACGCTGGTTATTATATTTGCTGAATGTTATTCAACGCACATCTGCTTCCCCATAAATGCCTGCACAAATTCATACTGTGCCTTCACCTTACTCACGCGTTCTTCCATCCAACGCATTTGTCAACGAATCACCTCCAGCTCTGTATTTAACACTTGATTCTTTGATTTTAATTCCTCGGCGCTTCACTCCTGGATTCGAATGAAGCACTCACTGACTTCAACAATCTGAACCAGCGTATATCATGACTGATATCGCTCTAGGTAAATGGAACTAGCGCACTCACTGACTTGCGTCCAACGTACTCAATGCTTTCAATTCAGGATTGATGCTTTCGAATTGCCAATCAAATTCTCACAATCACGATGTGGCATAAATTGTGCACGACCTGCAAACCTCTTTATCACAGCAACTCTGCATTCGACCAATCTACGTGAGGTGTCACCAACATATGCGCTCTATCAATACGTTCAACCCATTGATAAATTCCTCCATTTTCCATCAATTCCTGCGTCCACAGCTTATATATATTTCATACACAAATATATGCAAATTCACAACAGGTATCTTTTCCGCTATAATACCAAAATGATGCAGGAATTATAGCTTCATCAAGCGGTCGCATATATATGCTACAACTTCTTCAATTGGCTGAAAAATACTCAAAGTTTCTACAATAAAATGTTAGAAAAACATCTAACTTCATTAACATGAAAAGCGAAAAAGAGCCATACAAATCAACTCAACATAACTACATTAAAATTACGTGGCCGGATATTACATTGGGCGGCCTCTTGGCTCTTTGCGGTTAAACCCTCCTCACTCACTTCCCTTAGCTCTTCAACTATTCAAGTGTGTTTTCCTCAAAACCACTCATATTTATCTGTAAATAATGAATTTAATTCACTCCAAAAATCTCTCCCACCTAATCCTCAGCAACTAAATCCTAATTTAATAGAATTTAGGTATACAGGACTCAACTAGAAGTCCCGTGTAACATTCCTACTCCCCTAATTTTGCTACTTAATTCTATTTTCTCTCATATCCTTTTAATTAATAAAAGAATATTTACAAAATCCTCACTTTTCTAAATTATCTCCTATTTTATTTAAAAATAACAATTTAATTAATAAAACAATTAAAATATCACACCCCCCTTTATTACATATTAAAAAATGAAATTTGGCCTTGATGCTCCTGCATCAGTATCCCCACGACGGAAACCCTCGGGTGATTGGTGAGTGTTGGATGGAAACCCAACTCTCTTTGAGGAGACTTCATTCAGAAGTTTCGCAGAGCTTCAAAGATATTGGAGTGAGGATCATTGAAGTGCTTCAGTGGATTCAGTGGTAGCTGTTGCCGAAGGGAGAATGCCGCAGTTCAGTTTTGGAGGCCAGCAGAGTGCAATAGTTCATATTGATGGCCAGCTCTCCATCTCAGCTCTTTTTGGGTCAAATGTATTTGAAACCCCAGTTATTATCTATAATAAAAATGTTGAGATTCTTCCTATTCGATGTGTTGATAGATTGCAGTGCTTATGTATTTTATTTTAAATGGCAATCTTCTGTTTATTAATTTAGTAATTTTATGGTAAAATGTTGAGTTAGTGCGATTTCTGCAAAATTAGTAAAATATCCCATTTGGGGATATTACAGTGGTATCAGAGCCTTGGTCTTGGCTCAGCGTGTGAATCTTTCAGTTTGCAGTTGTGGCTATTATTGTTGGAGATATTTTCCGAAAAGAGTTTTCATTAGACGAAAAATATCAAGGACGGTCTGTCAAAATGTAGGGATCGAGAGCTTATTTACAATTTCAAGTGACCTGAATTGCAATCATTTTCAGTGGCCGAATTAATTTGAGTATCAACAGTCACTCCAAGGTCAAAATCTATTGTGTTTCTGTAAAGTCTCGAAAAGACTGAATTATTTGTTTAATGTCAGTGGTATAGGAAGGCAAGACCAAACACCTAACGTAACTGATAAATCGATCTCAAAATCATTGTCTCACTAGTCGTATCATTGACTATAGCAGAATGATTTTCTCATGAATAGAATGAGTCTCTGTCCATAAGAGAGAAAGTGACCAAATCTTGGAGGCGATCAGCAATATTCTTGAAGAGGTTGTGGAAATAATTCAAACTGCCGAATTAAAATTAAAGGAACGAACTAGATGAGGGAACGCATTCCTGACCGAATTTTATCACAACAACTGCCATGAAGAGAGTAGATGCAATAGGATGCACATTTGGGTCGCTTGTTGTGTCTAGCTGAAAATTACGGGCAGCCAAGGTCAGACTGAGTTCCACGATCACATGGCATGTATTTCTTGACGTAGTGTTAGATTCCTCTATTTGCAGGGGATACAATTTTATTGAAGAAAGAAAACTTGCGGGTTATTGTAAAATCGGCGTCTGGGTATCGTGGCAATAAGACTGGATTGGGGGCCGCATTTTTTGTTATTTTTGTGGCCAAATTGCAACGTAAAAGGGCGAACGGGAGTGTATGATCTCAGTCAACATATGTCGGTATGTTATTTTTGGTGTAGTCTGGTTGCGATTGGGTGTGCGGGAAAAGAGTCGAGCCCGCTGAAAGCCAAGACAGAGGTTGTAAGCCATCCGAAAAATTCCTCAGTCCGTGGTGGAATTACGTTGAGTGAAATGTGCATGGCCATGATCCACTTTCCGCCGCACCTATAGATGTTCTGGGAACGAGTTTCCTAATTTCGTGGCATCAAATCCCTGTGTAGCCAATCGAAGTGGCATCGTGGAGCAGCGGAAGTCCGATACACTGTAACGTAAAAGGAGACGGAGAATAATACATGGGAACTTTGGCACGAGAACGGAGTTACCGGTTGCACCTGCATGCAGTCTCTTGATGCCCATGTGAAAGTTTCCTTCGTCGACAGCAAGAAGGACGAGGCCGAGCAATCATTTTCTGCCAAGGCCAAGAGCCACTAGGAGTCGGGCGCATTAGTGAGTATCGGGAGAGCTAGCCACCAGAGAAGTGTGAAATTCATGCACGCGTCATGTGTTGGAAGTCGTGGTCTTGAAACCAACAATTCATAGGGGCCAAATTGAACAACCTTTCCAGTCACCGAACAGGGACCTACAGCAGTCGGCAAGGCTAATTTTAACTGTATTAGAGGACAGAGAGATAAGAAGCCCGAGTCGACAGTGGAAGAGCTTTTATTCTTGGAGCATCACATATTTCTGCTGACAGCAACTGCATACCAGTGCTGGAATATCACCTCAAGTGGACCATGTTATATATTCCTGTGACAGCGTCACTTCTACACGTATACCAGGTTCATCTTTTTCCTTATCACTGTTATTTCTCCTTTAAGTAGAGGAATGTATGGTTGCAGTATTGCTCTTAAAAACATAGCAGCATTATAACTAAATCAAGAACAGTTTTACCTACCTCGATATGAACTTAAACTGTTTGACAAATTTCATCAAAGGCAGATTCTATATAACTCATAAATTTTGTTGGGGACAAATTGTATGGTGCTGAATGATGGGATTTTTAAAACACCTATTTAACCAACACAACAGTGCTGCAGTGAACCATGACACACAACTATAAATTAAACAAAACCGCAGACCCTTTTCAAGAGGGATTTATGCCATCCTTCAAAAAGGACAGCCAAAAGATTTGCAGGAAAAATTGGGGATTAGTCATAGAATTTTTTCACTAAAGATGTCATGGAGAGTTATGTCCAAACTCGATGAGCTTAATGAACTTCTATCCAAAATAAGCCAAGAAGAAGGGAAGAAATTGATTTGGGCTCTAAAACATGCTATGCTTGCTCTTATACAACCCAAATTCTTGGAAGAACCATGTGAGGGGGTCAGACTTCTAGTTGCATTATGCCTTAGTAACATCATGAAGTTGACCGCACCTATAGCTCCATATAGTGATGATGTTATGAGGAGGATTATGAGATTGATAGTAGAGACCTTTCAGTATTTGGACAACGGCACAAGCTCTACCTTTGGGAAGAAGCTTGAGATTTTAGGAAGTATGGCCACATTTGAGAAATATGTGATTAGGTTTGACCTTGAGTGTGATCACTTGATTCTGCAGATGTTCCAATGCTTCTTCAGCATTAGGAGACATCATCCTGACACCGTCATAGCACACATGCAGTCCATCCTGTCGTCATGTATGAGAGACCGTGAGGCCATTTTCCGAGAGTTATAGACTAGGTTGTTGAGCATTTGGATGAGAGAACAGTTGATCTCACCTACTGCTTATGAGCTAGCCCAAGGGCTAGCTGAGCAGAATATTGAGCTATTCAGGAGACAGTTGACCAGGGAGGAGCTGCTCTAGTTTGTAGGATCAAGCAGCAGAAATGAGCTGAGGAAGGGACTTTGCTTCAACTACAAAGAACCCTAGGGGCTCGATCACTCATGCTTGAGTGATGTAGATGATGTGGCAACGGCAGAACAGAAGGGCATTCCTTCTGTATGCCAAGATGAGGACTCTTCTTCAGATGAGTCCATGGGATCAGCTGAGGATGCTTTTGGGGGGCAAGAGCAGTCATGCGGGGTTGATGGCAGTAGGCAGGATCTGCATTCCAGTGTGTAGGGTGAGCAGTCAGGGGACTCTACAGGAGATACTCTGGGTGACGAGTAACTTGTGACGATTCAGCCAGAGCAGAGCAGTCAGCAGAGGAGGATACTATGCACATCATGCACGATAGTCCTTTGGGGGAGAGCCAGATGGAGGCTCATATTGAGTCTATGATGGATACGCGGCTAACATTGGGGTCAGCCATTGAGGCAGAGCAGTCAAATGCACAGACATCAAGTACAGGGATAGAAGTTGCAGATCCATATCCTTTGGAGATGTTAGAGGTTGATGGGATAGTTCTGCATGAGGCTAGTTTACAGCAGGAGCATGACATTCCTGATCAAGAGAGGGATGAGTTGTTGGAGATGGTGGAGCATCCATCGTTGGGTCGACACATTGATGAGGTACAAATAGATGCAGATGCAGTCAACAAAGCAGCAGTACTTTCGGGAAGTAGCACTCTCCAAGAGTACATCGATGGGGCTTGCAGCATATCTTGCCCACTTTGGCCCATTATAGAGGCAGGGGCCTTCTTCTACAGGCAGATTTCGTCAGCAAACGGGACAGAGCAGCGTGAGTTGATTATGAGCTGGCGACAGCTCTCTAGGCATGTTTCGTATGCGGTTGACACTACATTGGATTCTTCTTCCAGAATAAATTGGTGGGAGATCATGAGTTGGTACCCTCTTGATAGTACGATTTTCTTCCTAGGGATCACAGCAGAGCAGGGGCCCTTAGACATAACAGATGTTACAAATTCCAACTGGCAGTGGGGCACAAGTCGTCATTTCTTCAGCACTCCATCCCGATTTCAGGAGAGCAGGATCAGCATGGGATTGAGTCAGGACTTGGATTGGAGAGAGGTGATGAGTTGGCACGCAGTTGGTGGGGCAGCTTATACAGTTAGAGGTACAACACAGCAGGAGCCTGGGAGCATTGATTCTTGTTGGCGGACTTCACTTCATGGGGCATCAACTATAGCCAGAGGCAGTGCGTCATCCGAGCCATGGGAATTGGGCGATGATTGGCCATGGTGGCGTTGGGCTCCGGGAGGATTGTTTGTTGATAGGTATAGTGAGAGATCAGTTTGGGATCTCGGCATTGAGGGGTCTAGTCCGAGTGGCTTGATACAGGTGCATAGCAGCACCCAGGGGTTTGTATGGGATCTGGGCATTGGGTCTCAGTTGCGGTAGGCCAACAGAGTGGCCCACATATTTGGATTGCTTGAGGGCAAGCAATCTTGGGGCAGAAGGTCTGTAATATTCCCTTTTTTGGTGTCACCTATGACAGGGTTAGGTTGGACTTCCAGAGTTGAGAGCAGACAGGTCACAGGTATTGATTGGTGTTATCAGCGGGCTTAGGGGCTTTTTGGAGGAATTTCGAGGAGTTTCCATGATGTCTGGTGGCATTCGCTTGATGTATTCCATCATCCGAGCAACTTTCCCTTTGCTCTGGTGCATTTCAACAACTTTCGGAAAATTGAGTTATTTTTGGGCTTAACTCAGTTAATTACGCTCAAGGTGGCATTCCGGGAGGAATACATGATAGAACACCTTAGTGTGATAGCTCATTGGAACCGAGACGAGGATACCTACATGATGGGATGGTTGAACACGAGTTTCAGTGACTGGAGGAGGCATGGTATCCGATTTACCCTTTTCTGCATTAAAAAAGAATATTTTAATAAAAGGAAAAAATGCACCATGAATAAAATAATATTAAAATAAGGCTCTAGAAGGCTCCAAGAGATCTATAAAAGAAAGGGAGGAAGCCATTGAGGGATATCTTTGGATTAGATCATTTTCTTATGTGAGAGGTTTCAGACGTGGTTCTCTACTTCATTGGTAGCCCCATGATGGAAACCCTCGAGTGATTGGTGAGTGTTGGACAGAAACCCAACTCTCTTTGGGAAGACTTCATTCAGAAGTTTTGCATAGCTTCAGAGATATTGGAGTGAGGATCATTTAGATCTTCAACGGGTGCTTCAATGGATTCAATGGTAGCTGTTGCCGGAGGGAGAGTGCAGCAGTTCAGTTTTGGAGGCCAGCACAGTGTAGCAATTCATATTGATGGCCAGTTCTCCATCTCAGCGCTTTTTGGGTCAGATGTATTTGTAACCCCAGTTATTATCTATAATAAAAATGTCGAGATTCTTCCTATTCGATGTGTTGATAGATTGCAGTGCTTATGTGTTTTATTTTACATGGCAAACTTTTGTTTATTAATTTAGTAATTTTATGGTAAAATGCTGGGTTAGTGTGATTTCTGCAAAATTAGTAAAATATCCCATTTGGGGATATTACATAGAACCTGCTAGAAACATGTTCTAGATCAATATTCCGTTTTGTTCCATTGCCAAGTTCATTAGCACTCACTATTGGTTTGGTGATTCTAAGTCTTTGGTCCTTCCTCCATTCACTAGCAATTGATGTTGTCTTTGTATTACAGCTTTATTTTCCATCTAGAAACTATGGTACAAGTATGTGTTCTCAAATGAGGTCACTTCACTCCAATATTTTTGTCACTCTTGAAGTCAATTTAATCCAATCTTTTTGTCACTCTTGGCTAGAAGAACTAAGTTTGTAATTTTTTTTTCCAAAGGTTACCTTCTAATTAAGTATGCCAAAGAGTTAAATGCAACAGCTTATTATGAATTTATTGTAGCCTTAGTAGCTGTAAGGAAGAGGATATAGCATTCCACTGTATATACCCTTTTAATTGAACTCGCAAATTTCTTGTAAGAATTTTGTTAATAATATGTATTTATAATAATAATAAAATAAGCAATAAATAAATAAAAATAATAATCCAGATTATTGTTGAACCACATGCTCATGTCCACAAGGAACTTTACAAAAATTATTATATTGGAGGCTAAAAATACTCCGAAATAACGAAGTCGTTTTCTCCCCAACAAAAGAGTTTCTGGTGATCAACATTTGAAAGACCTCATTATTTTAAGGCCAGTATTAGGCACCATATTTAGTTCTGTTGAGCTTCAAACCATTATTAATTTAAGAAAATGGAGATGGTACTCAATAAAAATTTTACGTCATTCCACTAGTGGAATGTATATGTAAAATTTGCAAGCCTCTTTTATTCTGAAATATGAAATCCGCCAATTGGAGGAGTGAGTTGTGGAGGAAGTCCGGGTCAAGGTCTAGAGTCTCAAGAATCACTATTGAAGGAAGAATTACTGATTGGGTTTTCCCCAAGAGTGGGGTTTTGCCCGGGCTGCTGGCCTACATCTACTGTCCTTGATCTCTGTGTATTTGCTTGATGAACTAATAAGAAGAAATATAAGAAGAACATAATAAGAACTAAAGAAGATCACAAGTAAATAATCAAGAACAAGAGGATCTTTCTGCCTTTCTGATTCTCTAACATCTAGCTCCATTCCATTTGTGGTTTGTCCTAACTGAATGGCATGAGTTCATAAAAGGGAAATGAGGGTGGGTACAAGTCTTAGCAGGTTTAGCAAAATAGACCCTTAGACCTCATTGCTAAGCCTAAGGAAGCTCGTAGTATCGAAATCTCGTGAGTCAAACTTGATCATATGTCAATAAATTGCATGGGAAAAACTCAAAAAATACTCCTGTATTTTTTTTCAGACCCAAGCAATCACTCTACCCAACCTGTTAGCTATCTGGAATTCATGGCATTTTATGGTATATAGCATCATCTATATACTTTGAAACAAGTTATTAATGAAAATTATATGACAAAGGCACTGTACACTTTTAGATATATAAAAAATATCCCTTTTTGTAAAATTGGTGTAATAGTTCTTTTATTTTTTCTTTTTTCAAATTTCCCAAGTCAACTCTAGGGTTTTTCCAGAGTCCAGATCAACTCTCAGGCTTTTGCATGGTCAAGTCACTCTTTAACTCCACTAGTATAGTAACTTTGATTTTGAACAATACCATCAACATCTATTGGATCACCAAGACTAACCAGGAGAGAAATTGCAAACGCCATGATGATCAAATGTAAGCAGCCAGTGCAGCTCTCCAAGACACGGGGAACATGGATGCCTGATCTTTAGGATTGAAATGGTCTAGCTCATAATGTAAGCCAATATCAATTGAACGTAAAGTGGTCTAAGAATCCTTTATCCATAGGTAAAAAGAGGATGACAGACTCACTATGAAGCATGCTTATAAGGACAGAATGCCATTGGTGAAATGTAGTCAAGCAGTGCCGATGTGACAATCCAGTTATTGAAGTGTTGCATAAGTTTATGTTTAGCCTAAAGAATCTATTTTTACAGTTACAATTAATAAACAAATGTAATCAGGATTCTTCCAGACACAATTGAAAAAAAATTGTAATCAGAGTTGTTGCATTCAAAATTGAAAAACAAATCTGACGAAGGATGTTGGACTTTTAAGATTAGAATTCGGTGGATGCTAAAATATATCAGACAAGAATACTGAGCACAGGAAGCGTATTTGAGCAGAGCCAATATTCATATTTCCATGCAGAACATAATTAGTTAGTCAAGATTGTTTATTGCAGTGTTTGTCAGACAGTTTCCTCTCATTATGCCGTGTTAATCAGATGAAGAAATGTGCTCACAACCCTAACCAGAATCAGAATCGGATCCAGAACTAGAACTCGAACTAGAACTAGAACCAGAACCAGAACCAGAATCAGAGTCAACCAAATGGAGGCAATGGAGATATTCCTCTTTTGCATCCTCCGCAAGTCTCACAGCAGCTCTGTTTTCTTCTTCGAGTATGTAATTGATATTGAACGTATCAAAGGATTTTATTAAGTCCAGTGCTTTGTTGTAACATCTGATGTGTCTTTTGTTTCGTACACTCCACTGTTGATTTATCTGTGAAAAGAGAACACCACTGTTCATTAAATATGAAGTCACATTTGCAGACACCAATAATAAAAATTGTCCATACTGTACTAATCTTGCGTAAATGTTCCCAGCAAATTTGTCTGAAGGAAGATAAAAGAAACCATCAAGAAGACAAAAGGGCATGGCTTTTACTCTCATCTTCAACTATGACAGTGTAATTCATACACACAACCATAGATGTATTTGTATTTGTTTTGTGAATGAAATAGATTCTACAAAATGTTTTTTTGAATTTATTATTTAGATTTAGAATTACCTTCTCTTTTACCATTTGGTTTGACTCTGGAGTGCCATTGACTTATTCTTGGCAAGCCATTCATGGACATCAATAAAATTTCAATTTCAATTTCCAAGTAATGGTATTTTTAATAATATTTCTGCTCTTAGAGTATTTCCTTCATTGTGAGAAATTTTCATTACTTAAACATGATTTCTACGCCATTTAAAAGTGTAATTCAGATCCTATTGTCCTGAGCTTAGTGGGTAAAAGGCTCAGCTTCCATGACTAGAAATAATCTCCACGTTTAGTTTTTATTGTGCAGGATAAGAATCCATACTGTAGGTAATAAGAGTAAGTTGGTTCTGATGACGACTGAGTAACCTCAGTGGGCTGCTTCTGTTTTTAAAAACTGAAATGGAATATGATTCTTGAGAAATATATCTGGAGGAACTTGGAAATATTTTCATTTTGAGGAAACGGAACCAACTCTGCTCCTATTAGACCTACATATTCTCACCGTGGTTTGAGAGGTCCCCCCTGGTCTCATACTAATTATGTTGGAGCAAATGTAATTACTGAATGGGAGCAAAACGATGGGAAAGCACTAAAACCAACTGCGCTCAACCTTAGGAATACAAAATTGTTGCTTGTCGGGGCACAAATAATCCAAGCAAACCTATGATAGTGTAACTCTGCTATTTGAGTGACAAAACATGACTACTGGGTCAACTTCGTTGGAAGATGGTAAGAGCACTCGTGGTGGAATCACTTGTATGGGCACCATGGTGACTTTTATGATGAGATAAAAAGGATTTAGGAGGAGAAAGAGTCTCAGTCTGAACATCGCACCATAGAATGTTAGAAGAAACAAAGAAATTACACTTACTTTCAACAAATGACCAAATCAGGTGAATGAGACTCAAAAGTAAATCAAGAGTGGCAATGTGGGAGTGTGTAAAAGTAATGGCAAAAGAATCAAACCTAGACTAGCAAATGGACAAACAAGTAATAACCAATTAACTAAATGGAGGAGTAAACCCAAGTTAATGTATTGTAAACAATGAAAAAGCCATCCTCCTAGGCAAGAGGTTAAACTGCAACTAATTGTAGACTGTGGTCTCATGTACAGGACTAAGGCTAGATGGTACTAGGAAGCACATGATTCCACTGCATGTAGCCTCAGAAATGACCACAAGGCACACTAGCTTTCTAGCTTTCTTGCAGATACTATCTAGGCTGAAACTGCCTTTTAGTCCTGGAAGAAGGCCTAAAACTATTTCTGTTTGGCTAAGAGCTCATCTTCCTCATATGTAAGGAAACAGGTGAACAGCCCAAGACCTAGAAGCATCTAGCAAGAGTGGAAGTTTTCCCCCTTATAAACCACCACTGAGTCATTTCAGGTGGTATGGTTTTCTTTGAATGACAGTGACGAGGCAGCCAGCATTTGTGGATAGCAGCCAGTGATGACTGTCCTCGCTGCCTGTTGACAACTGAGTTACGATAGGTTTTGCCACCATTGGGGGAAAAAACAATGAAAATGCCAAACTTTTTATAGAAGAAACAATACCCTCTACTAGAAGACCAACAGCATGGTATCTAGACTCTAGAAAACTTACTAGAGTGTGGTTTAGCCCTTATTCCATACTTCAGCAGAGTGTTTTTCTCAATAATGAGGGTTGAACTCTATGATGGTATTTATAAAAATATAGATGGAGTATCTGTACTTGGATTAATGAAGAATCTCCTCTCTTTAAACAGAATTATAGATAACTTCGATGCAGATGGTTGTCTGTTTAAGAATGCCAGATGAGATAGTGAAGATTACTTTTAAAGTTTTACAAGTTCTGTTTAATTGATACAATACCAAGATAAGTTTCTAATTTGGCGGAATTTTCAGCCTGTAATCTCTGTCACAGAAAGATGCTGAAGCATTGCAGAATGGTTATCATCAAGCTTGCATAGATGCAGAGGGAAGGTTGATGACATTCAAGAGGCACTACTGAAATACACAAGGATGCCAAGAAGTTGCTAGTACCTTCAAATTCAAAGTTGAGGGGCAGTTTAGATCACCCAATTGTAACGAACAGGAAAGGTGTGAAATTTTCAAGACTGAAAATTATTACTGCAATACTTGGTTTATTTCTCCTACTTATGAGATAAGTTATTTACATATGCTTCAATAAATTCTGAAATAAACACATTTGCAGATCTTCACTTCAATCAAGATCATAAGAACAGAAGGAAAATTACACAAGTAGAACAATAGAAACAACCATATGAACGCAGTTATTTTTGGACAATTGTCCCTGGAAAAACCCAATGTGAGAAAACCGGTGCAGCAGATGAGGGTTTTGTATTTATCTTCAGAAATGTAAAGTACATTTACAAGAGTTTGATGACCAAAGAAAAATTAGCATACACCTGGCTAATTTCAGACCCTCGGGGTGACCTCCTTCACCCTCTACGCCATCCAGCGTGAGAGCTTTGCGCAGTCTCTCCTTGGACTGCGTAACTCTGCGTGGAGGGGGTCTTGCTGCCGAACAACTCACCCTACCCTTCATCCTCCTGACTTTTGCTTCTCCGATAACTGAATCCTCCCTCTCCCTTCTGCTTCTGCAACCCTACCTCTACAATCTCACCCACTGAAATCGAATTCTCTTGCTTCAAAATCGATTTCCTTTGGGTACTGAGAGTGTCCTCGGCTTGATTTCCAAATGGCCCTCAAGTCTCTTCTTATAGTCTTCTGATGAATCAATGGCCAAGATTATATCGTTAATCAATGGCTCAGATTAAAAGATGACTTGATCTTTGTTTTCTAGAAGATTCACACTCTTCTCTATTAATACCCTTTAATTATTTAATCTCCCTAAGTTTAAACTTAGGGTCTGCATTAAAATAATTAATTATTTTAATAAATTCATATCCGAGTGGAATTTCCACAAACGATTTTTGGGTTCTCTGGATAACTGTTGTCCAACCCTCTCTACCAAAAATAAGACTTAGAACACTTCTCGATGCTATAAAAATCACTAGTCCCTCTTAGTGAGGAAAGTGTCAAGCAAGATACCATTGCACTGCTCTGACTCTATACCACCTGTTGCGCTGATGTTGTCCTCGTTGTTGCCCCTCATCTCTACGCTGCTACCTCCTGTACTGCTGCCTTGTGACACTGCCTCTGCCACTGCCTCATCCATACTGCAGCTCCCTCTATTTCTGAAGACCACCCTTTCCTCTAATGGAAAGGGTTCTCGACCATCCCCATCTTCTCTCTGAAGAAAGTGAATTTGATCTTACTCAGAACCTTTGTGAGGATATCTGCCACCTGTTCTCTTGTAGGAGTGTATCGCAACTATACTGCTCCTCTTTGGACATAGTCCCTGATGAAGTGGCACCGAATGTCAATGTGTTTCGACCGGTCATGAAACACGGGATTTTCAGAGAGCTTAATGCAACTCTGGTTATCGCACGTGATCTCGGTCGGTTCTATCCGCTTCTTGAGCAGGTTCAAGAGTAACTTGCAGAGCCATATGGCCTCGCACGAAGCTGTGCTTGCTGCCATGTACTCTGCCTCAGCTGAACTTAGTGCTACAGACTTTTGTTTCCTGTTGCACCAGGAGGTCATTCCTAATCCGAGATTGAAACAGTACCCACTGGTACTTTTCTGATCCACTGTGCTTCCAGCCCAATCTGCATCTGTGAACCCACTCAACTGGACCTCATTTCCCTTGGTGTCCTTCAACCCATACTCGACTGTCCCTCTCAGATATCTGAGAACATGTTTGGCTGCTACCCAGTGAGCCTTCCTTGGTTCCACCATGAACTGACTGAGGGTATTCACTGCATAACAGATGTTTGGTCTAGTATTGACCAGATACATCAATGATCCGATGAGATGCCTGTATAAGGTGGGATCAGCCTCATCATCTTTCGTTGTGTCTATCTTCTTCCAGTTAGTAATCATTAGTGTGGCCATGGGTCTACAGTCTTTCATCTGAAATATTTTCAGGATTTTTGACGTGTAACTTCCTTTCCCTAGGAAGATTTTCCCTTTCTGCTGCCAGACTTCTAAACCAAGAAAATAGTGGATTTGCCCCAGGTCCTTCATGTCGAATTCTGTAGCCAGATTCTCCTTGCAGTCCTTGATGAGCTTGGATGATCCGGTCAAAAAAAGATCATCCACATAAATTACCAGAATAAGCGGCTTATCTCCTACTCTCAAGTACTAGAGGTTGGTGTCTGTGTCACTCTTAACGAACCCCATCTTCTGCAAGTAGCTATCAATCCGCCCATACCGTGCCCTGGGGGCTTGTTTTAAACCATCTAAGGCTTTCTTAAGCCTACAAACATGATTCTTCTACTCATGTGTCTCGAAGCCCTCTGGTTGTTCTATGTACACTTCCTCCTCTATCACCCCGTTCAAGAACGTTGTCTTGACATCCATCTAGAGAATCTCCCATCCCATATGCGCAACCAGAGAGATGACGGATCTAATAGAAGTGTAGCGAGCTACAGGGGCGCAGGTTTCCTCATAATCAATACCTTCCTTCTGTGCATACCCCTTAACTACAAATCTTGCCATGAACTTCTCTATGCCACCATCTGCAGCATATTTGATCTTGTAGGATCCACCTAGATCCTACAACTGATCTATCCTGTGGTCTAGGGACTACTTCCCAGACATCATTTGTCATGATGGAGTTATACTCCTCCACCATGGCATCCACCCACACTTTATGCTGAGTTGCTTCCCGAAAGGTGGACGTTTCACCAACCTGAGCTACCAGTGCTTGATATCTGTCTGGCTACTTCCTTATCCTCTTTCCTTCTCTAGGGGCTCTAACAAATTCTTCTAAATCCTTTAGAATTTGTTGAAGTTCTCTGCTCGGTCTCCCATCAGTGGTGGGCGGTCTTACCTGCTCTCCTTCCTGTTCTTCTTCGGAGGAGTTCTCCTCAGAATCCTTGTGCCTTGGAGAGGCACTTGACTTATCCTTTGTAGGCCATTGAGGTTGTACTAGTGGATCCTCCTCAATGTGCATATCTGTGGCCATTTCCCGAGATTTCCTGAAGACTCTCTCCTCCAGGAATTTTACATCCCTCCTTACCATAATTTTCCTACTCTTTGGAATATAGATGTGATATGCTTTCACATTCTCACTATAGCCCATAAGGAAACCCTTTTCTGTAGTCTGATCCAACTTCTTCCTGTTTTCATCTGGAACATGGCAGTACACCATGCTACCGAATATCCTGATGTGGCTCACCTCTGGCTTGTTGCCTATGAACACACTCTCGGGAGTTACCTTCCCCAAGGCTCTATGGGGAACTCTGTTCTAGATATATAATGTTGTATTGTAGGCCTCTACCCATAAGAATTTGGGCATATCTTTGTCGTACAACATTGCCCTTGCAGCTTCTATTATGGTCTAATTATTTAGTTCTGCAACTCCATTTTGCTCTGGATTGTATGGAGTTGTCCATCTCTCTTGATGCCTTCCCTTGCACAAAAATTTGTGAAGTCCTTATCGATATATTCTCCACCGTTATCTGACCGCAGCTTCTTGATCTTCTTTCCCGTAGAGTTTTCCACCAAGGCTTTGAAATCTTTGAATCGATCCAAGACTTCATCTTTGGTTTTCAGAAAATAGATCCAAGTTTTTTCTGGAATGATCATCAATGAAGGTAGAAAAATACTTTGCACCACTGAGAGTTGTTGTGGACATTGGACCGCAAATATCCGAGTGTATTAACTCCAATACACTCTTGGATCTACTGCTGCTTCTTGGAAACGCTGCCTTAGAGTACTTCCCTAGTACGCAGCCCTTGCAAAATTCATCTTTCTTCGTGCTGAGTTCAGGAGCCCCTATGACAGTATTTTTTAGAATTCCAAAGGCTCCATGATGTAGATTCCCCATCCTTTTGTGCCATAACTCATTCATATCACTATCGTCTGTACTGCCAATCAGGGCTACCGGGGATTCAAGCTGGAGTTTGTATAGCTTGTGACTCCTTACTCCAATTTGTGCCTTTTTGCTCCAGCTAGGGTGTTTGACATACACCTTATCTCTAATAAACTATACATCATAGCCCGTGTTCTGTAGCTGAGACATTGAGAGTAAATTCATCCCCAACCCTGGTACATGCAGAACATTCGTGGCTCAAATTTTGTTGCCATCTTTGGTCTGAAATGTTATGGTACCTCTCCCAATGGGGGTACATTTTTCCTTGTTTCCCATAGTTATCTGGAATTCATCTGTTCTTCTTGGTAGCTCGAATACCTTTCTCGAACCCCCGTCATGTGAGCAGATGCTCCACTGTCAAAATACCAAACACTTGGAGGAGTTGTGCTTGACACACAAGCAAGATCTTCCTGTAGTCTAGATGCCATCACTTTCATGTCGTGTTCCCTTTGCATTTTTGTGTGCTCTGGAGGACTGTGTGAGTCCCTTTGACTGCGTGAACCCTTCCGAATGATGGATCTCTGGTCCATGGCAGATCCTCCCTTTCTGTCTTTAGCCCTTTGCTCTGATACCGTGTGAAATTTTCAAGGCTGAAAATTATTACTGCAATACTTGGCTTATTTCTTCTACTTATGAGATAAGCTATTTACAGATGCTTTAGTAAATTCTGAAATAAACACATTTGCAGATCTTCACCTCAATCAAGAGCATAAGAACTGAAGGAAAATTACACAAGTAGCACAATAGAAACAACCATATGAACACAGTTATTTTTGGACAATTTTCCTCGGAAAAACCCAATGTGGGACAACCGGTGCAACAAATGAGGGTTTTGTATTTATCTTCAGAAATGGAAGGTACATTTACAAGAGTCTGATGACCAAAGAAAAATTAGCATACCCCTGGCTTAATTTTCTGGAACCTCTAGAAGAATTTTAGACCCTCGGAGTGACCTCCTTCACCCTCTACGTCATCCAGCGTGAGAGCTCTGTGCAGTCTCTCCCTGGACTGCGTAACTCTGCGTGGAGGGGGTCTTGCTGCCGATCAGCTCACCCTTCCCTTCATCCTCCTGACTTCTTCTTCTCCGATAATTGAATCCTCCCTCTCCCTTCTTCTTCTGCAACCCTGCCTCTACAATCTCACCCACTGAAATCGAATTCTCTTGCTTCAGAATCGATTTCCTCAGGGTACTGAGAGTGTCCCCGACTTGATTTCCAAATGGCCCTCAAGTCTCTTCTTATAGTCTTCTCGCTGATGAATCAACAGCTCAGATTAAAAGATGACTTGATCTTCGTTTTCTAGAAGATTCGCACTCTGCTCTATTAATACCCTTTAATTATTTAATTTCCCTAAGTTTAAAC
The DNA here is from genome assembly GCA_034641835.2 of Pinus albicaulis. NCBI lineage: Eukaryota > Viridiplantae > Streptophyta > Pinopsida > Pinales > Pinaceae > Pinus > Pinus albicaulis. Next base: position 1,588,297,163 of record CM076579.1, read on the forward strand.
TTAGGGTCTACATTAAAATAATTAATTATTTTAATAAAGTGATATCCGAGTGGAATTTCAACAAACGATTTCTAGGTTCTCTAGATAATTGTTGTCCAAGCCTCTCTACCAAAAATGAGACTTAGAACACTTCCCGATGCTATAGAAATCAACAAAAGGCTCGTCTGATGACCCCTGGCCACCTGAAAAACCAGTTCTTTAAGATTGTGGAAAGCCTTGCTGAAGCACCTAAGGATGTAAGAGAAGGTACATCCATGTGCATTTCTTCTTCTCAGAGTAATACAAGACGATTAATAATGTTCTCTAATGTTGCCTGATCAATTGAAAGGCATGAGCATAGAGCAACTAAATTGAAAGCCAAGAAGAGTGAGGTAAAAAAGGTCTCCATCTGCAATAGGAGTTGTACATGCTCTGATCCCATATATGAAACAAGAAATCATAACAGAAAACCAAATCCACAAAATTTGTGAAAAGAAATAAGAGACTACAATGGAACTCAGAGCACTGCAAAAACATGTTACAGTTTGTTAGCCCCCTATAAATTTTCGACAAGCAAATAAGGGGCTAAGATGTTTCTGAGCCTTCAAGGAATGCATTTCCCCGGAAAACACATCATCCTTGAAGCCTCCTTGTGCCTTATGTCCTCTGATAAATTCCCCTCTGCTGATTCCCATCATAAAGCCTCTCTGTTTGTGAAGAGATGCCCAAAGGCCCCCTTTTCCCTCTTATTTCATTCCCCTAAGCCTTTGTTTTCTATCCCCTTTGTCTCCCCTTATTTTTCCCCACTTGCCTTTCATTTCCCCTCAAAATCCCCTTTAAATTCTTTCCCCTACCCTTTGTAGGCCATCTTCCCCTTTTTTCCCTTATTACTTCCCTTCCTAACCTTCAGATCACTTTAAAGGGACAAATACCCACTTTCCTATCTTACTACAGGCCTTGGACCCCTCTTCCCCTCTTTTCTGACTTCCATCGCGTTATAAACCATTTTAATACAAAATATGCGTTTATAGCCTTCCCCCTTGCATACCCCACTTGTTTGTTATAAACTTTATTATAAAGTTTATATCACATTATATAACCGCCGCCTATCGCAAGTCGCGCATCGCAGTTTCGTTCGCTTGTTCATTGGATCCATCGCAAATATTTGCGATGCGACCATCGCTCGATCGCATAATCGCACCGTCGCATTATCGCATTTTCACTTGTCCGTTCGAGTGATCCATCGCAAATATTTGCGATGCGATCCGATCGCGTCGCAAATCCTCCACCGTTGATTCCCGTGCGAACCCAACCATCATCGCATTCCCAACCGTTTCCCCTTCCTCGATCGCAATCGCAAATTATAAGTATGCGATCCCCCCTCGTCCATCGCGACTGCGATTCCCCGCCTAAACCTTGGCCAACCGTTGGATTTAAGATCCAACGGCTCGAAGCAAATCGCCACCCGCCTGCGGCTGGGTTCCTCCTCATCGCATGTCACTGCCTTCCCTTCGCATTCCTTTGCATTTTGTCACCATTGTTTGGTGAAAGCCTCCATTCCGTCGCCGCGCTATCATATTTTTCACCCTCCGCTCCACCAGTCTTCCATTGCATTGATTGTCTACACACAGTCGGGAGTTTTTGCAAAGTACAAGAGTTGAAATGCCACCATAAAATTAGATGGATCACTTTAGGATCCAAGGCTTTAGATGACTAGCCCAACTGAAAACTTGCATGTTGAATAGCAAGTAAATCCTTTCTTGACTCCATTGCCCAATGGACTTGGTATTCCCTGGACTATTTCTCCTCTGTCTATATCCTTTGTTGCGCGGCCTTGTCTCATGACGAACCCTTCCTTCCTGATTCTCAACAACCAAACTCTAAATCAAACAAACAAACCATGTGCCTATAACTAGCCTAATATCTTAAACTTGAGCTTCAAAGCCATATGCCTTGACTATTATAGAGAGATCCCTCTCTGGACCTAGGAGGGCTAGATCCTAAGGTCCGAAAGTGGTTCTATGTTGTCTCATCTTTTGGTATTGCCAATCTTGCCAAAACATGGGAACCCCAACACAATTAACCACCCACTCCACTAATTGGTTCAGAGAATTTGACCAACAGCAGGAGCTTACAGAAAGAGAATGAACCGTATTGAAGTCCAAAGTACATTAGATTCTGAACTGAAAAAAGATAGCAATCATGTCAAGGATAGGCCCTGTGCCTCCTCAACACTACTCTTTAGTTCAGATAGCCTAGATGCTTCATCAGCGCAACCAAGTATTGGCCAAGCATTAGCATGTTTGAGGCAAATGAAAAGGTTTGCGTTGTGAATGGACATGTAGATGGAGTTTGGATCATTCCATGTTTGTTAGCCCAGATTTCATACTTTTAGGAGATCAGCTTTGTGTTCCTGATTGAAGGGAGAGAAGTGAGGTACACTCTACAGCTTGGGATGGATGAGATGTGTCACATGTGATATTGGGTGTCTGGGTATAACTAATAAATTGTAGTGGAAAAGTATGAACTTTTGAACCATCAATTATGCAGATCAGAGACATGTATGCAGCAACTTGCAAGAGAGATTAAGCATGAACAATTCAAGGAAAAGTCCATATCTCAAATAAAAATGTAACAATATCAAAGGGAGAGAAGTTAGTCCATATCTCACATGTGATGTTGGGTGTCTGGGTATAACTAATAAATTGTAGTGGAAAAGTATGAACTTCTGAACCATCAATTACGCAGATCGGAGACACATATGCAGCAACTTGCAAGAGAGATTAAGCATGGACAATTCAAGGAAAAGTCCATATGTCAAATAATATTGTGACAGTATCAAACGGAGTTAGAACAACTAATGGATCTAGGGAATGACCACAAGGATGTCAATACTGGATGGTTTGAGATGAGTGATACATTCTGAAACAGTGTTGCACATATCGCGATAATATCAGAATTATCGCTGAAAACCACCTTGCCAATATTATACCCGGTAATTATCGTGATAAATTGCCTAAATTGAAATTATCGCGATAATTTCGAAATTATCACCCTGCTCTGTCAATTTCAACTTATTAACAATTTTTTTTTCTTTTGACCAAATTTTTTTAAAAGTGAGTTAGGGGATTGAGCTGTGAGGATACTATGAATATTTCCATCAAGCAAACAAGGGGAAATCTATTGTTTTTATTTCCCATGATTCATCTCATGAGATACATAACCCAGTAGTTAATGGTAATATTAAATTCTTAAAGTAAAAGGATGAAAATGAAAGATAAAGGAAAATGTCATGCCAATGAAGGATAAAGGAAAATGCCATGCCACAGGAAATGTCATGCCAATGAAGGATAAAGGAAAATGAAGGATAAAGGAAAATGTCATGCCAATGAAGGATAAAGGAAAATGCCATGCCACAGGGAATGTCATGCCAATGAAGGATAAAGGAAAATGCCATGCCACCACTTTTACTTAAATTTTTAATATAACTATTAATTGACTCAGGATGTTTGAGAGTGGTTTTGACCTCATTGGATTTGATATGGAGAAAGTAGAATTTTAGATCCCACTCAAAATCCAGCAGACTTAACAGTTTTTAGGATCTCAGGATTGGCAGGATTGCAATGTTTCTATTACATTTTGTGATGTATGAGGGTATGGAACTAACATTTTTTAACATCACCAGGCCCTCTATGTACCTCAATATTGGTGGCATTGACTGTTGAGATCCTCCTTCATGACTGTAGTATTAATGTACAGTTAACTCAATTATTCATGGCCCTAGTAAAAATGTACACTTCACTCAAGCAAAATCCTTGATTAGGATCTTCAGCTTTTTCTATCTTAGTTTAATGCCCAAAGGGTGATCTTGATGAGGAGGATCCCAATATAGGCAATGGTTTTGATGCTATGTAGCTATTTGTTGTAGCATGACTTTCTTTGGATTTCAGTCTTCAAAGGCCATTTAGAGCCTCTCTATTGATCTTTTTTTATTCAAAGATGGCTTACACTCGATGATATTTTGGTTATATGCACCCTTGCTATATACATGGTATGTTTTGCATTTTTGTGTATAATAATCTGGATTCATATAGATGCACATGAATTATATGTTTTTTTCAAAATTTTAATATTCTATGTATTATTTGGTCAGCCGATCTTTTGGTCTGGTTGAGGAGGTTGTGACCATTTTCCATCAAGCAAACAGGGGGAACTTTGTTGTTTTCATTGCCATGATTCATCTCATGAGATACATTTATTGTTGTTTTGATATGATTTTGCATCGTTCTATTAGATTTGATGGCTCAGGACAAATTTCATATTTCACTATCGAAGTCTAATGTATCACTTGACATCTTATATATCGATTTTAATTTCATATTTATGTAGCAACCTGTTTGTTTGATGTTGATATTATTTTAGAAGTTAAAACATTGAGAAAAAAAAATGATTATTTTTGTATTTTTTAAAGTTTCCCAATAATTTCCCTCGCCGATCGGGGTGAGAGAGGGTATAATACTCAACTTTGGGATTTGGGTGATGGGAGGGATGTCCGGAGTTAACGTTGGGAGGTGGCCAACCGTCACTCCAAGCATGCGAGAGTACAGGCAATTGAAGGAGAACACACGGGGGTCAGCTAGAATGGCCACACACAGGAGGAGTTTGATATGGTGGAAGGCTCTAGAGGCGATGGCCAATTCCACCTCTCGCAATTCTACAGTGTGGATAATTCGAGTGATTCAGTGGTGTTGGTGATCAGCGGTGGGACGTTCATGGTGGAGGTGTTGTTGGTCGCTTCTGAGTCTGCATCAAAACCATATGGAACGTGAGTCTGGGTATGTTTTTCCTCCTACCTCCCCTCTAGGTCTGGTGATAGTAGGTTACAGTCACAAACTTGAATGGGTTGTGGGTTGGCATGGTCTAGTTTGGAACGAAATGCGTCTGTGTGAAGGTTCAAGGCATGTAGGCATGTATTTAAATTTGGATGTTTCTATCCCTGTTTCAGTCAAGTTTGGCATTATGCTCTCCTGAATGGGAATGTTTTTCTTTGACTGTGGGTGTCAGGGCATGAGAAGGTTTTTCTCTGTTTGTTGGGGTCAGGGAGGGTCCGGCTCTTCGCAACCTATTCGCAAGAGAAGTTATCTTAAATGGTGGGTAATTGTCATGATTTTTGGGGAAAGGGCCTGTTAAGGGTGCCTATGTCTATGGGTATGATTTGGGTGAAGCCACAATCTATCGAGGACCATCTCAGAGATGAGAAGGCTCAAATTAATAGTTGTGGGAATAGTGCAAGCCTCTACGACCTTCTGGGTCACAGGGTGACTCTTAGATCTGTGAAACAGTGGAGCGGCTCTATTGATATGCAATGGGTTGTGTTTTGGTGGCGTAAATCGACTCCTGATTGTTCTGTTGTGCCCGCTACAGGTTGTTCTGCTTGGTGGCGTAAACAGACCCTGGACATTACAGCAGGTGTTTGCAGCAGCAACGCTTTAGGGGACAGTGGGAATATTGCTTGGCTCGGGCTGGTGGCGAGGGTTCAGGACTAGATCATATTTACGCCAAGGGACACTGCTCAGTTCAACATGGTTCGGGGAACAACAACGACGGGGGTAGGCGGCGGGGTTGGCAGCAAGGGAAGTGGCAACAGATACAGGAAAATGAAGGAAAACACCAAGGCCTCGGGCAGCAATCCGAGAAAGAGTGGTCGGCGTACTGATGCACAACGACTATAGGAGACAATGCAGGTATACGATTCTGGCACACCTGCGGAGGTTAAGCAGCTGATTAAAAATTGGGAGACAAACCTGAACTGTCGTGCAGCCATAGAGGTCAAGGTGGAGGACTGGGAAGATCCTGTCCTAGATCCGGGAAGCACTCAGTACAAGCATACGATGCACCTGTATTGGATGATGAAGAGCCTGGTGGCCTGAGCAATAATGTCCCCTCTAGGGTAGGCCAAGGAACCAGACCCAAGATTGCAAGAAATTCAAAGAGGTGGTAGCTGATCCAGGTTCAGATTGTTGAAATGGCACCCCAAGGGGGCTTCTGATTTAATTTTTCCCTTAATTAAATTGGAAGAGAAATTGTAATTTCTTCTCATGACAACTTGTATCAATTAACTAAGTCAAAATGACTGAGTTAGCTTAAGAAATTCGAGTTGAGGGTCAAAGAGGAGGCATGTAGAGGATTTTTCTATTTTTAGAGGGTCCAGTTATAGTTATTGATGAGTTGCAATTAGTTAACTCATGAAATTGAGTTAAAATCAGTTTAACTAGTTCTAACTGAGTGATGAGCTAGTGAGAGGTCCAGTGAATTAAATTTGATTTAATTCACAAGTAGTGATCAATCAGTTAACTGATAATTTGCTATAAATATATGTTGCATGCCAGTTCTAAAGAAGGCCCAGTTGAGACTAAGGTTAAAGGGATGATAACTATCATTTGTATAATTAGAAAATTGTACAAGTCAATTATAGAGCCATGAGGAAGCATGTGATGCATTGCGCAATCAATTCCAAGGAATTTCCTATTTAATAGGGCAAGAATTCCTCCAAGAATGCATGAGCAAGGCTGGTTGAGCAGAGGCTGAGAATTGGTTAAGTAATTGACTGATTTTTCCTAGATCAGAGTGAAACAGTTGGCAGAGTGCAGGAGTTTCTCAGTGAGAGAAAAGCATTGTATTGTTTCATGGTCTTGACTTTATACAATATACAAATAGTGTGGTTTTAGTTCTACATCTTGTGTTGTGCGATAGATTGTTTCTTTCTCTTACTTGTTATGTGATTGTGCGATCGTGTTTTGTTTCCACAAATTGTAGAAGGATTAAGTGTCTTGTTTTAGTACATTACAAGATCATATTGAATCCTGTTGTTAGATTTTCTACATGGTATCAGAGCGCTAGGAACCACAATAGAAGAGAAGAACAGAGTTTGTTTTGAACAGGTTCGAATTAGCAGATTTATTCTTCAAGACCTAGCCGCAGATCTAGATGTCTTTCTGGCTTGAGACTCGAATATGCCCTTGAGGGAAATTCAAATTACATTGCATGGAAGGACAGGATGGAGGCAGTGCTTGAGGACAACGGACTGTAGGCATTCATTGACAATGATATTCCTCAACCCGCAGCAGCAGATGCTCAACAGCTTGATACAAGGAAGAAGAATGTAGCAAAGGCGAGAAGGATCTTGTTACAGGGAGTTCGAGATCATATTGTCTCGAGTATCCATGAGAAGGAGACTCCATATGCTATGTGGAAGGCCTTGACAGATATGTTTCAGAATAGAAACGACCACAGGAAGTTGGCATTGAAAGACAAGCTTAGGAATATCAAAATGGAGAAGGACGACACGATCCAAAAATACTTGACGAAGTTCAATTAGTGTCGAGATGAGCTTGGAAGTGTTGGGATAATTGTTCCCTCAGATGATTTGGTGAGCCTAGCTCTTCTAGGCCTTCCCAAGAGCTGGCATAGCTACCAGGACTCTGTGAACGGGAAGGAGAAGCTACCAGAATGGGAGCGACTATGGTCCGATTTGGTACAAGAAGAAATACGGCGTAGCACCAAAGATGGATCCTCATTAAAGACTGGTGATGATGAGAATTGTGCCTTGGCTGGAAAGGAGAAGAAAGTCAAAGGGAAGGCGTCCCATTCCAAATTTTAGTCTGGTAAGGCAGGCAAGAAGCGAGACTTGTCAAAGGTAAAAAAATTCAACTGTCAGGAGCATGGACACTATGCCACAAATTGTCCACAAAAGAAGACCAACAAGAAGGCCTCAGGAGGAGGAGCAGGTGAAGAACTTGCTTCACAATTCGAGTTGGATTTCATCTCATCGCATGCATGGTGTCATCGATGATGGGTCTTGTGTGGTACTTGGATAGTGGGGTTTTATTCCATATGATCAGAAACAAATAATTCTTCAATAGCTTGGAGAAGAAGGATCTCCAGATGCACATCGAGATGGGTGACGATGAGAGGTATAGCGCTATCGGTGTAGGTACAGTTACCTTTCAGAGGGAGTCAGGTAATCCACTCACATTAAAAGATGTCATGTATGTTTCTGGTTTAAAGAAGAATTTGGTTTCTTTTGCTATGTTGGAAGATCATGGCTATGATGTGATCTTCAGTGAAGGAAAGGTGTTCCTTCATCACAAAGCCATGGGACAAGTGAAAAGGATTGGGGTTCGACTAAAGAACCTCTACAAACTGGCTGTAGAAGACTGCGCAGCATTGAGCGCGAAAGCAGAGAAGGTGGAGAGCCGAGACATCAGTGAGTTATGGCACAGGAGGTTGGGCCATCTACACCACAGCGCTTTGAAGATCATGCAGCAGATTTCTACAAGACTTGCAAAGGGCGCACTTGCACAGAGAGATACGTGCAAAGGGTGTACATTGGGGAAGTATACCAAAGCCACCTTTCACGTTAAGGAAAGCTGAGCCAAGGCAATCCTTGAGAGAGTTCACTAAGACGTGTGTGGACCATTCTCAACAGCTTCCACAACAAATCATAGGTATTATGTGATTTTTGTTGATGATTTTTCAAGAAAGTGTTGGATTTTCTTCATGCAGAAGAAAGATCAGACGTTCTCCAAGTTTTTGTGATCTCAAGGCACTTGTCGAGAAAGATACAGGGAAGAAGGTGAAGGCTCTAAGGAGCGACAATGGTATCTCTAAGGAATTCAAGAACTTTTGTGCCTCAGAAGGAATTCGAAGAGAATTGATAGCACCTCATAACCCACAGCAGAATGGGGTTGCAGAAAGAAAGAACAAAACTATTGTGGGAGCAGTACAAGCTATGTTGCATGACGAGGGCCTACCGTTGCATCTGTGGGCGGAAGCATGCAATACAGTGGTATTTGTGGAGAACAGAAGTCCTCATCGGATACTTGGGATGAGTAAACCAGAGGAGGTTTTTTAGGTAAGAGACCGGATGTGTCGCATTTTAAAATTTTTGGTTCATCTTTTTATTTCCATGTAACCAAAGATGTCAGGAAGAAGCTAGAGCCAACAACAGACTTTGGGATATTTGTGGTGTACGTTGATACACCTCACAATTATCGGGTGTACTTGCCAGCACACAGGATGATAGTGGTCAGAAGAGATGTGAAATTTGATGAAGAGAAAGCCATGCGAACTTCTCTTGAGAGAGAGCTTGAGTTGCATGCAGTTGAGGAGCTTGTGGCTCCAAAGGATTAACCTCAGGATGTGGAGCAGCCACAAGGAGAGGAACAAAGAATGGTAGAAACCACTCATGCGGAGCCATCCACCAGAGATGGAAGGAAGTGCACCAGAGAGGCTGACAGATTGTTGCTAGATGCGAGAGAGAATGTGGGAGCACCCACAACATAGGGCAAGTAGAGAAGGTCCCCAGATCAGTACACTGGATACATGGCTCTTATGAGCAAAGGTATTGAGATAGAACCATCCTCCTTATAGGAAACAATGTAGCAACCAGTGTGGGTTGATGCCATGGTTGAGGAGTATGACTCCATTATTAGAAAAAATACAAGGGAATTTGTTCGAAGACCAGTGGGGAAGTTAGTTGTAGCATCCAGGTGGGTCTACAAGGTGAAGCAGGCAACAGATGGAAGTGTGGAGAAGCACAAGGCCATACTTGTGGTCAGAGGGTTTTCTCAGGTGGAGGGGATTGACTATGATGAGACTTTTGCACCAATCGCAAGGTACTCATCTATTAGATCCATCCTTGACCTCCCAGTGCAAATGGGATGGAAAATACATTAGATGGATGTAAAGACAACCTTTCTCAATGGAGTTATTGAGGAAGAGGTGTACATTGAGCAACCGGAAGGTTTTGAGACCTTAGACAGGGAGTCACATGTGTGCAAACTCAAGAGAGCACTATATGCGCTGAAGCAAGCACCTCATGCTTGGTACACCAGGATTGACAACTATTTCACCGGGTTGGGCTTCACCAAGAGTGAAGAGAATGCGAACCTATATCATACTGTGGTTGATGATATCTGTTGATTATTGTACTTTATGTCGATGATCTGATACTGACAGGTGATGAGCAGCTCATAAAGTATTGCAAAGAGGATCTTGCAAAAGAATTTGAGATGAAGGACATGGGGCTCTTGCACTATTTCCTTGGATTGGAAATATGGCAAAGAGATGGGGAGCTATTTGTATCTCAGGGCAAGTATGCCAAGGAGATTCTGAGGTAGTTCCACATGGAGGGCAACAAACCCATGGAGACTCCTCTAGCAGAAAACTGGAGGAAGGAGGATGCTACTTCGGGCAAAGTAGTGGATGCTACTATTTACAGGTAGCTTGTGGGTTCACTCGTGTATTTGGTGAACACATGACCAAACATATGCTATGTAGTTAACCAGCTGAGCCAAGCTATGGTTAAGCCTACCAAGCTCTTTTGGAAGGCAGGGAAGCATGTGTTGAGATACCTCAAAGGCACTACAGAGTATGGATTATGGTACATACAGACAGAGGGAGTGAAGCTTCAAGGCTTCACCAATGCATATTGGGCAGGGAGTCCATCTGACACGAAGAGCGCATCAGTAGTCATCTTCAGCATAGGGTCAGCAACAGTTTCTTATTTCAGCAGGAAACAGAGATCAGTCAACAGATACTTGTTGGTTTGTTTAGTCAACAGATGGATCTGACAGTGATACATTGTGATAACCAGTGTTGCATCAAACTGTTGTGATAACCATCTCAAAGATTGTGTTCAGAGGCGGATTATGTCATTCGAGTACATTCCCATGGAGAAGTGGGATGCAGACATCTTGACGAAGGCGTTGTCAAGAAGCAAATTTGAATTCCACAGAGACAGGGTCGAGGTAGCAGATAATCCCTTTCTTGTTGAGAGGAAGTGTTGAAATGGCACCCCAAGGGGGCTTCTGATTTAATTTTTCCATTAATTAAATTGGAAGACAAATTGTAATTTCATCCCATGACAACTTGTATTAGTTAACTAAGTCAGAATGATTAAGTTAGCTTAGGAAATTTGAGTTGAGGGTCAAAGAGGAGGCATGTAGAAGATTTTTCTATTTTTAGAGGGTCCAATTATAGTTATTTGTGAGTTGTAATTAGTTAACTCATGAAATTGAGTTAAAATCAGTTTAACTAGTTCTAACAAAGTGATGAGCTAGTGAGAGGTCCAGTGAATTAAATATGATTTAATTCACTAGTGATCAATCAGTTAACTAATAATTCGCTATAAATAGTTGTTGCATGTAAGTTCTAAGGAAGGCCCAGTTGAGACTGAGGTTAAAGAGATGATAACTATCAGTTGTATAATTAGAAAATTGTACAGGTCAGTTATAGAGCCATGAGGAAGCCTATGATGCATTGCGCAATCAATTCCAAGGAATTTCCTATTTAATAGGGCGAAAATTCCTCCAATAATGCATGAGCAAGGCTGACTAAGCAGAGGTTGAGAATTGGTTAAGTACTTGACTGATTTTGCCCAAATCAGAGTGAGACAGTTGGCAAAGTGCAGGAGTTTCTCAGTGAGAGAAAAGCATTGTATTGTTTCATGGTCTTGACTTTATACAATATACAGATAGCGGGGTTTTAGGCAGTGTGCTTTCCCCAAATACATCTTGTTTTGTGTAATCGATTTTTTCTGTCTTACTTGTTAAGTGATTGTGCGATCGTGTTTTGTTTCCGCAAGATTCAATATCTTGTATTAGTACATTACAAGATCAGATTGAATCCCGTTGTTAGATTTTCTACACAGAATCAACATCAAAACAAATGTCTTGGTCGAATTGAGGGGCACGTCCAGTACCTCCCCTAGTCTGAACTATCAGGGTCGAGTGCTCATGACCCTGCTCCAGTGGAGTCTTCTGATTAGATGATGTCTTTATGCTTACTTGTTTTAGAATTTTGTTAGTTTTTTTTCAGTTTTATATGTCGAGTTCTATATAATTTTGTAGATATATAGGGAGAAATTGTTGGGTATATTTACAAGCTTACAGAGCCTTAAAAGACAGACATAAAACTTTCAGATTTTGGCTGGCCTATAATGCGTTTCGTGTTGGAATCATGATTGCCGTTTGTGGAAATTTTTGAATCTTTACACTTTATGCAGAAATTATTTAATGTTAATCTGGTTATGCTTCTCCTACTTAGACAAGTTATTAACTGAATAAATTCAAGTTAAAATCAAAGAAAAACACATAACAGATCTCCACCAATCCAGATCTAGAACAAGTTCATGCACACATAGACAAAGTGACACACTTATTTCTGGACAAATAGTCCCCGAAAAAACCCAATGCGGGAAAACCAGTCTTCTGGTTGTTGGAGGGTTTTATTATTAAGAATTTTCTGAATACAACAAGCCTGGGTTCCAAATCTGGAAAACCCAACAGAGAAATAATATATCTACAACTCACTGGTTGATCTAGGGCCAAAATAATGACTGATCCACACCCTCAAACGGGATTTATAGAACTCAGCCAAAATTAGGGCCTAGAAACCTCAGCACTGCCCCTAAAACTTCTGCGTCAGCCTCTGAAGCCCCTCTGACCCTTAGCACTGCTCCGGAAAGGGCTGCGTTACCCCAAACTGGGTGATGCAGTCCCTACGCTGCCCCTTAGGGTCTCTGCGTAACCCCTAAGGGTTTCCTGCAGCAATTTATGCTATCCTTGAGGGACTGCGCAGCACCTGCGTAGCACAAGTTGTTGCCCTCCTACTGCTGCCCTCCTGCTTCTCTGTGCTGCCTCTCTGAGCTGATCTCTGCCTCTTGCTGATTCTAGACGCTAGGATCAGATCATCCCCTTGGCCTAAATTCCCTTCTCTGCAGCTGAAACACTTCTGAGAATTCTTAGCAACCCGCCCTAGAATCTCAGCTTAGCTTCAGTGCTCTGCCTCTGTGTGTCTTTACAAATGACCCCAAGCCTTTCCTTTATACTTTTCTCGTTGGAAAACCAATGACCATGATCAGATCTTGAATCAATGGCTACGATTAAAAGAAAGCTTGATCCGGGTGACTTAAGATAATTTCATCACATGTTTAATTAAATTCACTTTAATTATTTAAGTTCCCTAAGTTTTAACTTAGGAAATACATTAAAATAATTAATTAATTTAATATCTCCTAAACCAGATGAAATTTCCCAAATCAATTTTTGGGTCTTGTAGATCAAGTGTACTCTAGTCCCTCCACAAAATTTGGGAGCTAGAGCACAACTGATGCTACCCCAAATACAAAAAATCTCAACACTCCCTCTTAGCATCAAGGGTGTTCTCTAGCAATATATCACATTACGCACTACATGATTTTGGGCATTGGTTCTGTGTTGCTGATGCTTGGCCTGTTGCCACTCAACTTTGCACTGATGTTGCCATTCTATAGTGCTGCCCATGACTCTGCCACTGCCACTGCAACTTTTGTACTGCAGCTCCCTCTCAATATGTTGCATTTGTGCTACTCATAGCACTACCACTGTTGATCTGCTGCACTACAACTTCAATTGTTGAGAGAAACAACTGAATCTCCTACCCAATCTTTGACAGACAAGTCATATGGGTTGCATCCTCATCACTGAAGCTCCATAGGCTACAAATCTGTGCTGGCATCTGAAGGATGATGCACAGCTACAGCTCTGCACTGCATAAGCAGACTCTCTCTGGACTACTGAAGTCACGTCAGCCCCTTGTGCTGAAATCTCTCACGTTGATGTTGTATTGCGTTGTCCCTCTAAATCCTTTTGCATTGTTGCAGCTTTGCACTGCGTAAGCAACTCTTCTGCGCGCTGCTGAAGTCACATCAGCCTCTACGCTACTACTGCTGCTGCTATGCTCTGCGCTGCTCCTTCCAGTCTTCAGATATGCCTCTGCTTCATCTATGATCTATGCACCCACTACTCCACTTGTCCCGCTAGTGTCTTAAGGCTATCGTAGCTTGCTTGTGATCCAAGAGATGAGCTGCTCAAGGATCCTGCCTTACTTCTATGTAGCTTCTCTACATATCCATGTCACCCCACCTCTGTGGTTCATGAGCACTCATGGTTGCATCATCTTCCAACCCATCATCTGCCACAGCAGCCTTGGAAGAAGAAGCTTCCTTGTCCTTTTTCTTCTGAGGACAATTGCTTGCAAAATGTCCCATTTCACCACACTAGAAGCACTTGATCTTTGAGAGATCCTTCTTCTTCTTTGGTTGCTTCTTCGATGCCAAGGCTGCATCTTCCTCATCTTCCTTCTTCACTTTGTTCGATCTAGAGCTATACTGCTTCTTGGTGAATCTGCAGAGTTCTTCTTGACGCAGAACTGACCACAAGCTATCCCAATTTGGGAGGTTCGCTCTGCCCAAAATGCTTTGGACAAAGATTTCCCACTCATCCGTGACTACATTGAGGGCAGTCCTAACCATCACATCGTCTTCCACCTTAGCACCAGTTGCAGTCAATTGATCTCTAATCAACTACAGTCTGAAGAGGAAATGCTCCATGTCTTTTCCCTTGGACATCATGAATGACCTCATCCGTGTCTCGAACAACATCTTCCTTTGGACATATTTTCCCTCATATAGGGAGATCAAGGCCTTCCACTTTTCATTATTTGTCTTCTTCTCAGCTAAGTGTGGTACAATATGGTCCTTGATTCCATCCATAATCAGCCGCTTGGCATGCACAGCAGCCTCCTTATGCTTCCGAAGGAGATCCGGAACTGTCGGTGTGGCCAGAGTTTGCTCTGCATGGTCTCTAAGATTGTATGCCTCAAGGACTATCAGGGTCTTTGCCTTCCAAATTGAAAAGTTTGAGAAGCCATCTAGCCTGTCCTGATCACGTAGTCCATGAGGAGTCATCTGCTCAGAATGTGTTGGAACTTCCTTTTCTCTTTGCTAGATGTTGAAATTTGGTTACCGGAGGACAGGGTGTTCTCTAAGGCTTTGATCTTTGGCCTAGTGAAAAGTGTCCAAAAGAATTTAATTTTTCTCCTAAAGTGGCTTTATAAAGTTATAAAGTAAAATCTAATTTAAAAGTGACTTTAAGTGAAAAAGTTACTAAAGTCTAATTTTAAAGTGACTTTAATAAAGTTAATGTAAAATTAGAAAGGAAAAGTGACTTCGGAAATAAATGACTAAGTGGGTCTTTATTAAAGTGGGGGTGAATTAAAAAATAGAAAGTGAGATTTAAAAGAGCATTTAATCTCAGCCCTATATCTAAATTTATTTCAGCAATTGGATTTGGGGATAACCCAAAAGTCACTTAGAGTTCTATTAAAGGAGGAAAAGGAGAGAAAAGGTCATTCATTCATTAATTCTTTCATGAGAAGATTGAGAGAAGGAGAAGGAGAAAGCTGAAGTGAATTTTCTGAGCAGTGAGAAGGAGGAGGGCAGCAGCACTAACTTTCAGCAAATCCGTACAGCAGGGCAGAGCACGAAGTTTGAGGCAAGTGGGCACGAATTTCGAGGAGAGAAAACTACAGATTTTGAGGGAGGCCGTACAGCCATTCCGACACTATTTTCGAGGTTGTTCGTACAGTTTTGAAGGATGTAATTTCTGCTGTAATTTTTTTGTTTTGTGGGCACGGAAACCGAGGTGGAGTTTGGCACGATTTTCGAGATAAGTTTTGTTTTGAAGTTGCTGTAATTTTTTTGCTGTGTAAATTTCTGCATCACTGTAAAAGCAATATTCAGAAAATAAAGAGAAGCTTTCGAACTGGTTTTCCCCAAGAGTAGTAGGGGGTTTTTCCAGGGTCATGTTGACCAAAAATCACTGTGTTAAAATGTTTTGTGTGGCTGTTTTAGTCTGTTGATTTTTATTTCTGCAATTTCCAGCACTGTGAAAATTTTCCAGAATTTGTGTTTTCAGAAAATATTTATTTTCCAGCTTGTTGAATGTAAGGCTATGGGAAAGGGCATTTAACTATTTGGATAAATAAGGTGAAAATGAAAAACGGGGTGGGAAAATAGAAATTTCTACATGGTATCAAAGCTTGGGTGCTGAAAGTGCAATTTGGGACAACAAAGAGAAAAATTACAGGTTGCTGATTTTTTACTCAGAAAATTCCAGCAAGTTGATTTTTCACACAGAAATTTTATCTTTACTACAGTAGTGCTATTTTCAGTTTTTAGGACAGCAAGGATGTCATTGGGATTGAGGGTGGAAGATAGGTTGGATGGGCATAGTAAATACAACGTTTGGAGAGAACGAATGCAGAGCATCTTTGAGGAGGGAGAGTTTGAGATATCATGGTTCATACCCAACAGCAGCCTGTTAATGTGCCTACTGATGCTATTCAGTTGGCAACATTTAATAAAAAGAATAACAAGGGAAAAAGATTGATTCTGGATGATATTAAATACCATGTGATTCCTCATGTGAGAGGAAAGAAACATGCTCATGAGATGTGGTCTGCCTTGACCAATCTCTACCAGAGTACCAATGAGAACAGAAAGATGGTCTTAAGGGAGAAGCTGAAGACCATTAAGATGGGGAAGAATGATAGTGCAACTGGTTATCTCACAAAGATAACTAATGTGAGAGATGCATTCGCAGCAGTTGGAGAGGTCATTCCAAACACTGAGTTGATGCGGATTGCAGTGAATGGCCTTCCTACTTCATGGTTGAATTTTGTTGATGGGGTTTGTGCACGTGAGACCCTTCCCACATGGGAGAGGTTTTGGGATGATTGCATTCAGACAAAGATCAGGAAGAGTCAGCTTGTGGCAGCCAAGCCAGTTGAGCAGGATGAGGATGTAGCATTGTTGGTCGGAGGCAAGAGAGGCAAAGGCAAAAAGCATGCTTCCACAAGTGGTGGTGGGAGCAAAGGCAAAGGTAAAGGTAAACAGGAGAACTCGCAGAAGGACTACTCCAAAGTGAAGTGTTGGAGTTGTCAGAAGATGGGACACTATGCAGTTGTGTGTCCAGAAAAGAAGAAGAAGGGGAAGAACCAGACCATGGCAGCATCAGCAGAGATTGAGGACTTTTCAAATAGATTTGACTGAGAGTTTGGGTTCAGTGCTTGTGAGTACACTAGTGCAGGATCACCTACCACGGAGGTTCAGAGGGAGCATGCATTTCCCTCGACTAGCGGAGCATCTTCGGGTATCTGGTATGTGGATAGTGGGGCTTCATGTCATATGACAGGAGTCTATGAGTACTTCTCAGAGCTTTCAGAGAGTGGCATTGATATAGAGGTAGTACTCGGTGATGACAGTGTTGTTAGAGCAGTCGATGTGGGGACACTGACATTTGATAGGGAACCCAAACCTCCCTTGAAGGTATCAGATGTTTTATATGTGCCAGGGATGAGGAAGAACCTCATATCCGTCTCAGCATTGGAGGACAGAGGGTATGAGATATTGTTCGAGAGAGGACAGGTGCTGATATATCCCAGGGGTACTCCAGCTGAGTCAACTACAGTGATAGGTGTACGCCATGCAAAGGTGTACAAGTTTGCATTTCAGCCCCTTATGGCATTGAGCAGTAGCACCAACAGCAGAGCTAGCAGTTCTGAGCTGTGTGAGATTTGGCACCGCAGGATGGGGCACATGTATCATGGAGCCTTGAGGACATTACGAGAGATCACTATAGGTGTGCTAGATTTCAATACTGATCACATTGATACATGCAGAGGATGTGCGATGGGCAAGTTTGCCAAATCCCCTTTTCCCAGCAGTGACAGCAGAGTGACTGGGATACTTGATTTGATTCATTCCGATGTGAGCAGTCGGATGTCTCATGTTTCCTTGAGTGGATATGAGTATTATGTGTTATTCATTGATGATCACTCCAGGAGGACCTGGATTTATTTCTTGAAGACCAAGAGTGAGGTCTTCAAGCGGTTTCAGGAGTTTAGAGCTCTTGTGGAGACACAGACAGGTCGGAATATCAAGTCCCTGAGGTCAGACAATGAAGGTGAGTACACCCTTGGAGAGTTTGTTGAGTATTGTGCGGAGGCAGGCATTAAGAGGGAGTTCACAGTTCCTTACAACCCCTAGCAAAACGGGGTTGCGGAGAGGAAGAACAGATCCATCATTGGGGCTGCCAAAGCCATGTTACATGATCAGGGGTTACCTTTGTTTTTGTGGGCAGAGGCCTGCAATACTGCTGTATACTTGCAGAACAGGAGTCCGCATCGTGCCTTGGGGCATGTGATTCCAGAGTAGGCTTTTTCTGGGAAGAAGCTTGATGTTGGTCACTTCCGTATCTTTGGGTGTATTGCATACTCCTATGTACCCAAGGAGAAGAGGACCAAGCTAGAGCCCACCGCAGAGAAGGGTATCTTTGTGGGCTATAGTGAGACCTCGAAAGCCTTTCGGGTCTATATTCCTGCTTTGAGGAAAGTTGTTATCAGGCGAGATGTGAGATTCGAGGAGGACCTGGCTTTCAGGAGGTCACGGGAGTTAAAGTATCTAGATCAGCCAGACCCTCAACAGCAGTTGAGTCAGTCACAGAGATCCAGTGGGCAGGGATCAAGAGGATCCGAAGGTACATCTATGATGATGTCTGGTCCGTCAGTGAGCAGTGGCTCGCAGAGTCAGAGGGGTGGTGCTTCGGGCAGCATGCAGAGCAGTCCACAGAGCAGTTCACTAGGGAGTCCACTGATGGATAGTTCACACGATACTTCAGCGTCTACAGGTTCAGGTTCAGGCAGGAGGACAACAGACAGACAGTCAGGATTTCAAACTTCTAATGAGGAGGAGTTTCATTCTCCAGTGGGAGAGGTGTGCTTAGGGAAGAGGAAGCCCAAGTGGCTTCAGGATACCTTGAGAGAGGCCACATCTGTTGCTGTGCCTAAGAGGTTGGTCAGAGAGAGCAGACCACCTGAGAGGTTTTGTAGCTATATGGCAATGGTTGCCAACATCATTGACTCTGAGCCTTCTAGCTATGAGGAGGCAGCTAGCCAGCAGGTCTGGAGAGAGGCCATGCAGGAGGAGTATTCTTCTATCATGAAGAATGATGTTTGGGAGATGGTGCCGAGGCCTGAGGGCAAATCCGTGGTTACTTCCAGATGGCTTTACAAGGTAAAGCATGCTGCAGATGGCAGCATTGAGAAATTCAAAGCGAGGTTTGTGGCTAGAGGGTTCTCCCAGGTAGAGGGAGTCGATTATGAGGAGACCTTCGCTCCCGTGGCTCGATATACTTCAATTCGCTCCATTATATCGATAGCAGCAGAGATGGGTTGGAAGATCCACCAGATGGATGTGAAGACCGCATTTCTCAATGGCTTCATACAGGAGGAGGTGTACATTGAGCAGCCACAGGGCTTTGAGGTGCATGGGAAGGAGTACCATGTGTGCAGACTGAAGAAGGCCCTTTATGGCCTGAAGCAAGCTCCCAGAGCTTGGTACTCCAGGATAGATAAATACTTGCAGGAGATGGGTTTCACAAAGAGTGAGGCAAATCCGAACTTATACTTCATTGTGATAGGTGAGGAGCCTCTCATTCTGGTGCTGTATGTGGATGACTTGGTCATTACGGGTGCAGAGAGACTCATAGAGCACTACAAGAGAGATCTTGCGTCGGAGTTTGAGATGAAGGATATCGGCTTGATGTATTACTTTTTGGGTTTGGAGGTGTGGCAGGAGGAGGGGCATTTCTTCCTGGGGCAGGGGAAGTATATTGTGTACATCCTTGGCAGATTCCACATGGAGGATTGTAGACCCATGTCGACACCGATGATCACCAACTGGAAGAAGCTTCATGCTTCGGATTCCGAATTGGTGGATCCCACATTGTACAAACAGCTAATTGGTTCCTTGATGTATTTGGTCAACACCAGACTAGATATATGTTTTGTAGTCAACACGATGAGTCAGTTTATGTGTGAGCCTAGGAAGGTTCACTGGATTGCTGCAAAACACATTTTGCGATACTTGCAGGGGACAGTGGAGTATGGTCTAGATTATAGGCAGGGGGATGGAGTGAGATTGGCAGGTTACACTGATTCTGATTGGGCAGGTTGTGCTTCTGACAGGAAGAGCACTTCAGGATGTTGTTTTGGGTTGGGTTCGGCAGTGGTGTCGTGGTTCAGCCAGAAGCAATAGTCAGTAGCATTGAATTCAGCGGAAGCAGAGTATATGGCAGTCAATCTAGCTAGTTGTGAGGCCATCTGGCTTCACAAGATGTTGTTTGGCTTATTTGGTCAGTCGTTGAGACCTTCAGTGATTTACTGTGATAATCAGAGTTGCATTAAACTCATGGAGAATCTAGTATTTCATGATCGGTCAAAGCATATCGGCATCAGATATCACTTCATCAGAGACTATGTGCAGAAGGGAGCTGTGAAGCTCGAATATATTCCCACTAATGAGCAGGTTGCAGATATTCTTACCAAAGCCTTACCACAGGGCAAGAATTTCTACTTCAGAGACAAGATGGGTGTGGTGAGGAACACCTTCCTCGGTAAGAGGGAGTGTTAAAATTTGGTTACCAAAGGACAGGTGGTTCCCTAAGGCTTTGATCTTTGGCCTAGGGAAAAGTGTCCAAAAGAATTTAATTTTTCTCCTAAAGTGGCTTTATAAAGTTATAAAGTAAAATCTAATTTAAAATGACTTTTTACTAAAATCTAATTTTAAAGTGACTTTAATAAAGTTAATGTAAAATTAGAAAGGAAAAGTGACTTTGGAAATAAATGACTAAGTGGGTCTTTATTAAAATGGGGTGAATTAAAAAATAGAAAGTGAGATTTAAAAGAACATTTAATTTCAGCCCTAGATCTAAAGCTATTTCAGCCATTGGATTTGGGGATAACCCAAAAGTCACTTAGAGTTCTATTAAAGGAGGAAAAGGAGAGAAAAGGTCATTCATTCATTAATTCTTTCATGAGCAGATTGAGAGAAGGAGAAGGAGAAAGCTGAAGAGAATTTTCTGAGCAGTGAGAAGGAGGGCAGCAGCACTAACTTTCAACAAATCCGTACAGCAGGGCAGAGCACGAAGTTCGAGGCAAGTGGGCACGAATTTCGAGGAGAGAAAACTGCAGATTTCGAGGGAGGCCGTACAGCCATTTTGGCACTGTTTTCGAGGTTGTTCGTACAATTTTGAAAGCTGTAATTTCTGCTGTAATTTTTCTGCTTTGTGGGCACGAAAACCGAGGTGGAGTTTGGCACTATTTTCGAGATAAGCTCTGTTTCGAAGTTGCTTTAATTTTTTTGTTGTGTAAATTTCTGGATCACTGTAAAAGCAATATTCAGAAAATAAATAGAAGCTTTCGAACTGGTTTTCCCCAAGAGTTGTAGAGGGTTTTTCCAGGGTCATGTTGACCAAAAATCACTGTGTCAAAATGTTTTGTGTGGTTGTTTTAGTCTACTGATTTTTATTTCTGCAATTTCTAGCACTGAAAATTTTCCAGAATTTGTGTTTTCAGAAAATATTTATTTTCCAGTTTGTTGAATGTAAGGTTATGGGAAAGGGCATTTAACTATTTGGAGAAATAAGGTGAAACTGAAAACCGGGGTGGGAAAATAGAAATTTCTACACTAGAGAAATGGATCTAAGGCCCTTGGTGAAACAGGCACCTTCTGCTCCCTCTGACAACTAATTTCCCTCCTTGGAATCTGCCAAATCAACTATGATTCAGCTCTCTTTGATCCTCTGATCAAACTGTAAGTTCCTTTGGCTACAAACTCTCTGAGAAGTTGATCTCCTCCCGCTCTTTGTCACTTGTGCTAAGGCTAAAATCTGAAAACTTCAGAAATTTAACCCTTCTGAATTTTTGTAGCTTTTCTTCAGTTTTTTTTGGATTTGACAGATTCAGATCTGCATCACATTGCCTGGCTTTAGACTAGTCCAGCACTGTTTCTGCGCTGCTTCTGCGCAGTAATTGCGTGGGCTTGCTAGGAGACAGTGTTAGACAGCGTCACCCTTCCTTCTGCGTGAATTTGCCTCTGAAAACTATGTTGTCCCTTCAGATCTGTGTTTCTGCTGCTTTCTGCAGCTAGAACCTTCAGTCTCTTGCTGGTGACCCTCCTAGATCTACGATTGCTCTGATACCATGTGGAAATTTCTGAATCTTTACACTTTATGCAGAAATTATTTACTGTTAATCTGGTTATGCTCCTCCTCCTTAGACAAGTTATTAACTGAATAAATTCAAGTCAAAATCGAAGCAAAACACGTAACAGATCTCCACCAATCCAGATCTAGAACAAGTTCATGCACACATACACAAAGTGACACAATTATTTCTGGACAAATAGTCCCCGGAAAAACTCAATGCGGGAAAACCGGTCTTCTGGCTGCTGGAGGGTTTTATTATTAAGAATTTTCTGAATACAACAAGTCTGGGATCCAGATCTAGAAAACCCGACAGAGAAATAATAGATCTACAGCTCACTGGCTGATCTAGGGCCAAAATAGTGACTGATCCACACCCTCAAAAGGGATTTACAAAACTCAGCCAAAGCTAGGGCCTAGAAACCCCAACACTGCCCCTGAAGCCTCTGTGTCAGCCTCTGAAGCCCCTATGAACCTCAGCGCTACTCCCAGGGGCACAAGCATCCGCACCGTGACAGCCCGACGCCGCCCCTTAGGTCTCTCGCGTAACCCCCCGAGGCTTCGTACAATGGCCGCCATCTCAGGGACCGCGCAACACCTACGTAGGGCAATGCTTGTTTCGCCTCCCGCTTCTCTATGCCGCCTTCTCAGGCCGATCCTTGCCTTGGTCGATTTTAGACCCTGAGTCGATCATCCCCTTGGCCTAAATTCTCCTCACGCTTAAACACTTCCGAGAACTCCTAGCAACCCGCCTAACTCCATCTAACTTCAAGTTAGTTTCACTGTGTGTCTTTACAAATGACCCCAAGCCTTTCCTTTATACTTTTCTCGTTGAAAAATCAACGGCCATGATCAGATCTTGAATCAATGGCTAAGATTAAAAGAAAGCTTGATCCGTGTGACTTAAGACAATTTCATCACATGTTTAATTAAATTCACTTTAATTATTTAAGTTCCCTAAGTTTTAACTTATGAAATACATTAAAATAATTAATTAATTTAATATCTCCTAAACCAGATGAAATTTCCCAAATCAATTTCTGGAGATCAAGTGTACTCTAGTCCCT
This sequence comes from Pinus albicaulis, assembly GCA_034641835.2. Classification (NCBI taxonomy): domain Eukaryota; kingdom Viridiplantae; phylum Streptophyta; class Pinopsida; order Pinales; family Pinaceae; genus Pinus; species Pinus albicaulis. The sequence continues at coordinate 1,588,320,138 of CM076579.1, forward strand.
CCACAAAATTTGGGAGCTAGAGCAAAACTGATGCTACCCCAAATACACAAAATCTCAATACCGTTAGACCAAAACTTGCAGGCGTTAGTCTCCGCTACAATCGCCAGAGTTAGGATCCACGAGAGGCGGTTAGTCCATGTCACGAAACACACGGGGAGCATTGAACCCAATGTCCAACAATCTCCCCCCCAACGCAAGCCGGGTGAGTTTCAAACTCGAGACTTGTCCCTCTGATAACACTTGTTGGAATCACGATTGTCGTTAGACCAAAACCCGCAGGCGTTAGTCTCTGCTACAATCGCCAGAGTTAGGATCCACGAAAGGTGGTTAGTCCATGTCACGAAACACACGGAGCGTTGAACCCAATTTCCAACATTTCGGTGGTCAACATACCTGGTTTCCCACAGGGCAGGTTGCGGTCACCAAACGTCCTCTATATGACTGTAATTTGCTTTCAAATTTGAATGAATGAAGAAGGTCATACTCAACTTACAAAAAAAACAAAGTTTTCCGATAATTTCTAATATTTTCCCTGATATTGCCGATAATTTAAATTTTGGAACCCCAACAACAAATTGAAGATAACAATAAATGTAACATTGTTTTGAAAGATCCAAAGCAAGATTTAGACTCTGAGAAACAAGGGAATATAAATCAGTTTACGACTAATGTGTAATATTCTTAATGGAAAATTAACAATGATAACAGAAAACATGCACTTACAACAACACAGAAATTTTCAGATTTTAACACAAGAATCAGAAAATATGCACCAACTCCCTAAACTGGCCAAATTTTATTATATGAAGATATTGTGGTACAAATAGTTGGAGAATACGCATCTAGGTTTGCACAAGGAAATCTACAAGCACTAGGTGATGAGTACAAGCAAAACCCACAGCTCCAATAGAAAACTCCTCCAAAAAACTGCACTGCTTCCTAACTTCAGCCTCTGATTTACCAACTGAAAATTGATCAGAAAATTCAAGGAATTTGGGAAGGTGATCCTTGCCCAAGACCCAGAAAAACCCAGAAAAGGTTTCGTCTAATTCCAAACTTCAAAATTTGACCCTTTGAAGCTTGACCCTCCTCCAAATTCGATTTATGTTACTGCAACTGCTGCTATCAATCACTGCCATTCAAAATGCCATCAAACCTCCTCAAATAAACTGCCAATCAATCCCCCAACACCTCAGCTCCAAAATTCCTCCAAGGCAACTCCCACAAAAGAGCCTCCTACAATGACTACGCAGTCTCTGTGTATATTGGTTGAGAACTGCGTAAAGGCTGCTAGTGCTGCTACACTCCAGAAATGCGTCCTCAATCACTCATGCAACTCCTTCGGTGAATATTCCAGCAACTCCACTCCACAATAGCAAGATGGCTCCAACCATTGCACAATAAAAGCTATGGACTGCATCCCTATCTCTCTAGAAAAGCGTAGAACCCATAGGTACTCACTACTCCGGTCTCAAGGCAAGGAAAATGCCTTCCTTGGGTGGCACTCAAAGTCCACCGAAGAAAGGTTGAGCTTCGTTCCTTGGGAAGCTCTTGAGCTGAACAATGTTGATTTGGAGTAGCATCGGATGTGCTCTAAGTCTCAAATTTTGTGGAGAGGTTTAGACACATGTATTCCATATAACCCAGAAATCATTCAGTGAAATTCCACCCGGATTGTATTATATTAAAATTATTAATTATTTTTAATAAGACCCTAAGTCTAAACTTAAGGAAATAAAATAATTAAAGGGAATTAATAGAATATGGGTGTGAATGTTCTAGAAAATGTGGATCAAGTCAAAAGTTAATCTTAGCCATTGATTAAAGATCTAATTTGGGCCGTTGAAGTCTCAACGAGAAGACTATGAGAATGGGTTGAAGGGTCATTTGGAAGACACATCAAGACAGAGAAAGAATCTAGAGATCGGAAATTTTTAGTTAGCAGTGCTCAAGGAGAAGATCGATCGAGAGGATTCTCACAGAGAGGGGCAGAGATAATTTTCAGAAGGAAGAATTCCAGATCTGAATCGTGAACAAAGATAAGACAACAGAAGCCACAAGCAGCTGCGCAGAGCCAGTGACGCAAAGGTTACGCTGGGACTGCGCAGAGCTGCAGAGGGAGTTTCCTTTTATGTGGAGGAGACAGCAGAGGGTCAGTGCCAGTTCCTGGAGGAAATTTTCGGAGGGCAAAAGATTCCATTTTCCAACCAGCAATGAATACCAGTGCAGAGACAAAGAGCAGCTGCAAGTGTGACGCAGATACTGCGTGGGTATCGCAGTCACTATGCAGAGGCAGCGTAGAGCAGCTTAAGTCAGGTGCAGGCCAGTGTCGGAATCTCGTGGAAGAGTGAAATTTGTCTCACAAGAATTTATTGGTCGGATTTCTCTATATGATTTGTCAGGATCGACAATCATAACTTTGTACTAAGAAAAACTATTACATAATATTATAACCCTCAGTTGCTGCATCGATTTTCCCACATTGGGTTTTTCAGGGGACAATTGTCCAAAAATAACGGTGTCCATGTGTGTATACTTGTGCTAGTATTTCTTTCTTGTTCTTGTTTATTGTGAAGATTGTGGTGCATTTCATTTCGATATTTATCACAGCATTTGTTAAATAATTTTCCTCAGTTAGGCAATAGAAGAAATTTAATCAGTTGCTGTAGTAAGATTCTGAGTAGCGTAATTTTCACATGGTATCGGAGTTGACAGATCCAGAAGAGGCAATTCTGAGTAGAAGGGCGAGGAGACTGTGTAGCTAGTGAACCAAGTTCCTCAAGGGACTGCGCAGCAGGCTCAGCGTTAAGCTTCAGAAGGGACGAAGATTTTTTTTGCAGAAGGAAAAGAGCACAAATAAGTATGGAAGACTGGAGACAACACACTAATGAAAAGATCCCAACAGCCACTACAACCTTTGTAACATTGATGGTTATACAAGGGAGAAGTGTTGGAAGTTGCATCCAAAACTGAATCCAAAGAACTAAAAAAAGATAATAATAAGAAGAATCTCATGGCCATTGATTGGAGCAACCAAGTTCAAACCATCTCGAACGTGGATGAGAAGATAATTTATACATCAGTGAAAAAGGAGGTGAATCTGAGTAGCCTTCAACAACAGGAAGAGAATGAAATGACCAAACTCTTCCACATAAAGATACAGATCAAGAAGACAAAGATTGATGCCTTGTTTGACTCATAACCACAGGAAAATATCATTATAGTAGAGTTGGTCAACAAAATGGTATTGGAAGTTTGTGATCATCCAAGCCTATATCCAATGGGATGGGTAAATAAGGATGCAGAGATAAAGGTAACAAAATAGTGAAAAATTAGATTTGGTATAAGTGTTGATTTTATTGATGAAGTAGAACTAGATGTTCTTCCCCTTGATGTATGTGGAGTGGTGTTTGGAAGTCCCTATAGGTACATGCGGAATGTAATCTTCATGTAAAGATCTAACCAGTATCAGGTCGTCAAGGATAGAAAACCATTCACCATTGATGCGCACAAAGGAAAAACTAACAGCAAGTGGCAAGAGCTTATAGTGGGGAGAGCGTTAACAAAGGGCCTTTGAGGAGTTAAAGAAGAAGATCAGTGAAGCACAAATTATGGCATTACCAAACTTACATCCCTTCGAAGTGGAGATAGGTGCGAGTGGGTATGTTATGGGAGATATCTTGATGCAGGAAGGAAGACTTGTATGCTACCATTCTAAATTATTTCATAGGGAAATTCTAAACTACCCTACCTATGACAAGGAGCTCTATGCCCCGGTGCAAGCTATGAAGAAGTGGAATCACTATCTGATGGGAAAGGAGACAGTAATCCACACAAATCACCAGCCACTACAGTACCTATAGGCCTCGAGTAAGGTACAACAAACTATAAATTACAAGTGGATGGGGTTTCTACATCAGTTTAATTTAGTGATCAAGGATAAGAATAGAAGCACAAACAAGTTGGTCGAGATGCTTTCAAAGCCACCCACATCAACGATCCTAGCTTCGGGAACTCTGATGCACATGGGGTCATTCACTCATGATGCATACCGAGAGGCATATTCAAAGGATGAGAACTTCAGGGAAGTGTTTCAAGGAGGTGTTTCAGAGCCACAGTAATGTGCACGATCGCGACAGCAGAGTTGACTACCATCTCTAAGACGAGTTACTCTATAGGTTGGGTAAGTTATGTGTTCTTAAAGGTGAGTGATTGCAACTAATTAATCATTAGAGAGGCTCACACCTCCAAGGTTGTAGGCTACTTTGGTGTAGGGAAGATAGTAGCCAACTTGCAAAGGTATGTATATTGGCCCAAGATGTAAGAACAGGTAGCTAGGTTCATAAGATGATGTATGCTTTGTTGTACCAGCAAGCCTAGTAATAGGAAACAGGGTCTATATCATCCCATACCTATACCCACTCGTCCTTGGGAAAGCATTTTCATGGGCTTTGTGGGAGGCTTACCAACAACTAGGAAGCGACGTGACTAACAATTCATTGTAGTTAATAGGTTCAACAAGATGTGTCCTAATTCCCTATAAAAATACCAGTAGCAAGAAAAAATAAACAAACTTGTTCTTTGAACAGGTTTGGGTGCAATTTGGGATACCAAGGAGCATCATTTCAAACAGGGACACAAGATTTCTTAGTGCATTTTGGACTACATTGTGGGAGAAGATGGACACAAAATTAAGAGTGATCTACAACATTCCATCCAAATACATATGGGCAGACAGAAGTAGTCAACAAGATTGTGGTGCATCTTTTGAGGGGTTACAATCAAAAGCATTCGAAGGCCTAGGATGAAAATTTGGTATATATGCCACACTCTTATAACAGAGCAGTCCACACGTCTACTAGTAAGTCCCCACTTGAAACTTGTTTTGAATATTTGCCACCTTTACCTTTAGATATTGCATATGAGAAACAAGGAGGGTTGAGGGAGGATCTCATAGGGGATGTCTTATGGGCAGAAAAATTTGTTGATAAGATCAAGTAGATCCATATATAGGTATCAGAGACAGTGCAGAAGTCACAAGAAAAATTTATGCTAGGCATGATCAACACAAAAGAGAGAAGACGTTCAAGGTGGGAGACAGAGTATGGTTACAATTGAACAAGGAGAGGCTACAAGGTCCTGGTAAGAAAATCAAGGCCCTGTGATATGGTCCCTTTGAGGCACTAGAAAAGATGGGAGATACATGTGCATTTACTCAGTTGTGAATGTAGAGAATCTACAACTCTATGAGCCTTCCATGCTATATTGGGAAGAGGAACAAGTACTACCTTTAGTAAAGGATATGGCACCAAATGCTCAGGAAGAGTTGATAGAAGATATAGTTTTGCAGAATAGGTTCAGAACTATAAGACAGGGGTAGTATAACCTTTGGCAGATTAGGTTGAAAGGACAACTTCCAGGAAAGCCTAAATGGTACACCCAAGAGAAGGTGGAGGAAAAATCCTCACCTCATTCAGTAGAAGCTTTTGGGGAACAAAAGTCTCCCAAAATGGGGAGGTGTGATTCAGATTGAACCATTATATTGTTTTTCATCCATATTGATGCTTTTAGAGTGGGAAAAGTGGAGGAATAAGCTCACGGGATCATTTCTACTGGCAGGACCTAGCTTGGTCGATTGGGGTTTGAAACCTTCCAGGAGCATTTTGAGGCATCGAATGACGATTTTTTGGGTAAAACTTTGCCCATTTAGCACAACACCTATTTTTTCCCTATTCTACACATAGAGACCTTTCCAACAATGCAAGAATCATCTTAATTGGAGTCCAAATGAAAAAATTATGCCACTCTGAAGTTAACCTTCTTGATTTGACCACCATAATTCTAGAGGATGCCACGTTATTCATGCAAAAGGGGATAGCCACATTATCATGATGAAGAAGACTCTAGAAAAGCCCATATTGTAACTCTAGTTAAGAGTTGTGGGAGTCAAACCTAACCACTATTAAGCTATCAAGTTTTGTTATAAATAGGCCACTAGGGGGAAAAAGGTTTCATTCATTTCAAGTGCATTTGTTCCATAGGCGAGCACAAGCTAGAACCATGCCAGAAAAGAAAGTTACACAAGTATGGAGAAGGAAACAAGTTGAATCCGGAAGTCTCTTGAACACTCCAGCGAACAACACATGTTGTTGACTAAATGAAGTCATCCTTGATATTCCAAGTATTTGATGGTGAAACACTGCCAAAAAGAGACCATGCATACAGTTAGGGGGAGTTTGTGATTCTTGAGTATTCTTGCAGAAAGTGATCTGTGAGTGGGCCCTATGAAATCCTTCATGAGTTACACATGGACAATCTTGATAAATCATCTCTCAGAAGTAACTCCATTAAAGAAAAAAATGATATTATGATGATGCCTTCCACTTGATCACACAAGGTGAGAAATCCTTCATGAGCTAAAGGAATTTGTGCACACAGGGAGAGATAGTACATCACATGAAGAAATACAAACACGTCTATCATGGAACATATTGCCAAAAGAAAGAGCACCATGGCAAGGGGAGTAACATACGTATGAAGGACTACAATTCATGAAGAAAAGAAGCAGCGTGACAGGGGGAGTATTTGGGCACCTGATGTCAAAGGGGGAGAGAGATTAGAAGGGCTAGAATATTTCCATCAATGACAAAGGGGATATTGTTAATCAAGATTGTCATTGATGTCAATATGACTTTGACTAAGATGTCAATATTCTTGAGATACCTGGTTCCAGATGATGGTGTCATAACTCTTGGTTGATAACAATGCCATCAATGAAGATGTCAAGCCACTAATGTGGAAGTCTTGCCCAAACAAACCCTTGAACTAACTATAATGTTGTCGAGTGTCAATCATGAAATTTCAAAAGTAATTTCTCAAGAAAATAAAAAGGCGATTCAAAATATGCAAAAGGAAATTGACAAAATCACAGCTAACAAGAATGAAGAAGTTGCTCGCCTTAAGGACCACAACGAATAATTGCTAACACAAATTAAGAAATTGAAGAAGGATAAGAAGTCGTTGGAAAACAAGGTGCAACAACTTGTCGAAAAAGAGTCGTCGAAACCGACAAATGTAGAAGTTCAAGTTGCAGGAAAAACGAACATTGATCCAGTAAATGTCTCAGCTGAAGAGGACGACAAGCAAGTTTCAGAAGAAACACACTTATATGCCAGACGAACAAGGAACATTCTAAGTGAAGGTTCTGTAACCTACTCAATAACATCCTCGCCAAAAGAAAATCAAAGTCAAACCAAAAAAGTTCTCTATCGACATCCAAATCACGGGAGCAGACAACTCAACCAAGCTATGTATTCAGAACAGAAACAAACTAATATGCCAACGAATACTAGCGAATCATCACAAGTTGCCAGTCATCGTAAGGTTCCACAGAAGATTGATTTAGGATGGTCCGATCCATTCTCAGTGCGACAGTTTTGTTTGCACTTAGAGGATCATATCAACTTGTATCAATAAGGATGACTGCCCCGAGACGAGAAGATGTTCGTAGCAGGAAAAAAAATCGAGGCCTTTCATCGACAAGCTTTGAGGACAAAACTTTTTGAGGGGAAGGCAATGTAATGAATAAGTAATGTAAATAAATGATAAATTAGTTAATTAGTAATTAGGCTGAAAGGTCATGTCTGATAACAAATACAAGATGAAGAAATTATTATCCATAAAACTGTGAGGACAAAGTTCTGAAGGAAGGGCCAATTCATAACAAATAAATAAATAAAAATTGATATATTAAATTGTGACGAAAGCAAATGAAGAAAACGGTGCGTGATTGAACTAAAGAAAAGTGTCAACTATAAGCTTTGAGGACAAAGCTTTTGAAGGAAGGGGCAATGTTATGAATATAATTCATAACGAATATATCAAATATAATTATTAAATAGTCAATTAAGGATTATGTAAGTAGTCATTAAGTTAGTGAAAGGGCATGTCTAAGAGACATGCCCAATCATGAAAGGTCACCTGCGTAGGTATATAAGCAGGGCCTCATTGTAACATTTTATCATCTATCTATCTCATATCTTTTATAATATAATATTTGTATCCTCATGGATATCTTTGTATTCCAAGTCTTCTAGAGTATTTAGTTGAGAAGGAACTTTGTTCGCTTCATGCCTTGATTGGTGCTCTAGACCATAGGTGCCAATATACAAGCCTTCGAAGTGGAGAAATATAATTGATGAAGTCATACACGTGATGATGTCATACTCTTGAAGAATGACCACACTTTCACATAATTGGTAGACTGCTTTGGAGCTTTTGACAGATTAATGAAGGCTGCACTATGACATAATCACTGCACTAGTATATGATGACATTGTTGATACATGATGCTACATGAATGCTGCACTCCTACATAATGACTCTATGATCCTATGATGACATCGATAACAATGAAGAAACCAAAGAATGAAGAAGCCACACTGTCCCAAACAGTCCTCATGCTATCCCAAACTTCTTATTCATAAAAGTTAAGGACAGTCACAAAGAAAAATATGTTTCACCATCTTAGAGGAAAATTTTCTTTGTGAGACCTTCATCATTCTTCAGACATAATTTTAGCTTTCCAATGAGCCCTTACTTGCCCTGAAACTCCCAGCGGTTTGTGAGAAAATGAATTTTTAAGTTTAAAAATAATATATTTATGTTGTAATGCTCAGATTAAGAAGCTAATATTTTTGTTGGAATCCTCTTTCAGAGAGGTGTAAAATCCATATATAATATGTCTTAATCCGATGAGCAGAACATATATTTTGAATTTATTATTCTTAATAAATTATATGTGTAGGTCGGCCTTAAGGTTGCACGCCCCCAGCAGATGTGTCACACGCCCCAATGATGGATATAAATACAGGAAAAGTTGGAGAGCATTTGATCATCATCACAACACACATCTTCCTCTCTCATCCAAAATAGTACGAGCTACCTGGACGACGAGTTTCATCCACACGTGGGAAGGAAAAGGAGGACAGACCGTACGGCTAAGCTGAAGTACGATTTTCTGCTGCTAGGGTTTCGCAGAAAGTTTGACCAGCGTTGACTTTGGTCAACGCATGGTCCAATCAAGCTGAAAACTTGTGGAAGGTTCGATTTTTGAAGGCCGTACTACTTGGGACAAAAATCGAGGTCAAAGGGTTGACCATTTTGCTGCTGCGTTGACTTTTAGCTTGCTGCCCTGCGTTGACTTTTTCAGGACAGCGTTGACTTTTGTAGAGTTGACTTGGGTTGACTCATTTGCTGATTGGAGGACTGTTGTGACACATGCTGGGCTGGCTGACCAAAGGAGACTTTGCTGGTTGAAGCATCATGTTGACCGCCGAAACGAACACACACATTTTTCCTGTTTCTGATTTGTCTTCTGTAAGATCTACTTATATGTTCTATCTGCATTTTGCTTAACTATTTGTATGATTGTTGTGAGAAAAGTAAAATTGCTCCTAGCATAGAACATCTACAAAACTTTACATGGTATCGGAGCTGAGGTGAAGACAAACTCTATCTTTAGCAATCATCACCGGAAGAAATGGGTTCCACTAGTCTTGAATTCAAGGAGAATGACAAGCTGACTGGAAGGGATGACTTCCATGCCTGGAAGATGATATTAGATCTCAAGTTGGAAGATCATGATCTCTTGGATCATGTGCTGGGTAAGATTCAAGAACCTCCATCCAATGCTACCGCTGTTGTTAGAAACAAGTATAAGAAGGGAGAGATCAAAGCAAAGCTGATGATCAGGGAATCCATACATAAGAGCCTGGTTGCCTATATATCTGAACTAGGCACATCCAAGGAGATGTATGACAAATTGATCCTTATGTTCAAGGTAAACAATGTGAACCAAGTGCTATTCCTCAAGAAAAAGTTGAAGAATATGAAGAAGGGCCGGGATGAGTCTGTTCAAACTTACTTTCTGAAATTGACCGAAACAAGGAACAATCTGCTAGCTATTGGGGAGACAATAGCTGATCGTGAGATGGTTCTCACCGCACTTGGAGGACTTCCATATGAATGGCAAGTATTCACAACTACCATTCTCAACAATAATACCATTCCTAACTTTGATGAGCTTCTGTCAAGATGTATGCAAGAAGAAACAAGGATGAAGGAATTTGATAATGAAAGAAATGCTGCCTATGGTGCTCATTCCCGAAAGAAGAACTCTGGCGGTTCTAAGGACAAAGGAAGGACTAAGACTCAAGAGAAGAAGGGTAAATGTTTTACCTGCCATAGGCCTGGACACTATGCTAGAGAATGCCCCTTCAAGAAGGATTCTCCCGATGGTGACGATAACAACAACAACCGAAGGAATGGGAATCGAAGAAGTGACAAATCCAAAGGAAAGAGGAAGGCTCACTTTGGAGGAAACAATCAACCTTCTAAAAGGACCAGAAATACCAGGTATGAGGAGTCTAATGTTGTTGATAAAAGAAATGAGTATATTCTAGTATCTGCTCTCTCCAGTGCAGATCACTTGAACACTATGGATGATCGGCTGTCCCGATAAATGGTAACACTCAAAGACCTCCACTAGGTTAGGAAGCACTTTGACATGATTTGAAAGGGATGCTAATCTAGAAATTATCCTTGGAGATAATGCCACATATCCCGTGAAAGGGACAGGGACTGTGACCCTCCACTTGTCTCAAGGACAAGTCCTACGTTTGCAAGATGTACTCTATGTACCTAAATTGAAGAAGAACCTTGTGTCTGTATATGCCATGGAAGACAAAGGATTCAATGTAACTTTCTCTGATGGAAAGGTGCTCATGTGGAAAGAAGAGCTTCAAAGAGCTATCTCAGTGGTTTGGGTTATTTTACTCTACCGAGGTTGGAGAGAATCGTTGGAAGCTATGACATGATACTGTAGTCAAGCGAACTATGGCTTTTGAAGATTTTGTTACATACAAATTACAGGCTCTCGAGCCTAGGAAGGTGGTGTGAGGATACTGATTTTGGAAATAATCATGAAGGTGTATGTAAGGGGAAATTTTGTCTTTGAAGAGAGGCTTATCTGAGGGACCTTTTCCCCTCAAGTGTCTAAGACATCGATATATTGCAAGCGGGTCCATTACGATCTTTACACAGGTATGTTGCCCGTAACATCCCTGGGGGGATGTTCTTACTACATGACATTTACTGATGACTTCTCTCGCAAAACCGGGATATACTTCTTGAAGAAGAAGGATGAGGCTTTCATGTGGTTCCGTACCTTCAAAGCCTTGGTGGAAAATATGACCGGAAAGAAGATCAAGATTTTGAGGATTGACAATGGCACTGAATATGAGTCAAATGAGTTCAAAGACTTTTGCAGAGAAGCTGGCATTAAGAGGGAGACTACCACTGCATATACTCCTGAGCAGAATGGTGTTGCCGAACGCAAGAATAGGACTATTGTGGAAGCTGCCCGTGCCATGCTATGTGACCAGGGTCTACCAAAGTTTCTGTGGGGAGAAGCTGCAAATACTGCTGTGTACATTCAAAACCGATGCCCTCATTTCGCTTTGGACTCCAAAACTCCCGAAGAGGTTTTCTCTGGTAAGAAACCTGATGTCTCACATTTTAGAATTTTTGGATGTCCTGTCTATTTTCATGTGCCGAAAGAAAAGAGAAGTAAGCTGGATGCTACTGGGAAGAAAAGAATGTTTGTGGGCTACAGTGAGACTTCTAAGGCATATAGAGTCTATGTACCTGGTCAAAGGGAAGTAGAGATAAGCCATGATGTCACTTTTGACGAAGATGCTTCCTTGAAGAAAGTAGTAGATCTTCCTAGATCTGGAGAAAATCATGAAGAAAGGCCTGGCAATCTGGAAGAACCCCAGGATGAGACTATGCCTGATATCGAAGGACCAATGGACCCTATTGATCCATCTCCTTCGCTGGGAAAGAGACCTTCATGGCTCAGGGACACCCTCGAAGATGCTGAGGGACATGCTGCCCCAAGGGGGACATTCCGAGAAAGCAAGAAGCCGTGTAGATACCAAGGGTATCTAGCTGCCATGAGTACTATTGTACAATCTGAACCTGGATCTTTTGAGGAAGCCATCAAGCATCAAGTCTGGAAGGATTCTATGCATGAAGAATATGAGTCCATTATGAAGAATGATGTCTGGGATGTGGTCCCGAGACCGAAGGACAAATCTGTTGTCACCGCTAAATGGCTCTACAAGATCAAACATGGATCTGATGGGAGTGTTGAAAAGTTTAAGGCAAGGTTTGTTGCCCGTGGCTTCTCTCAAAAGGAAGGAATTGACTATGATGATATATTTGCACCTGTGGCACGATATACCACCATTCGATCAATCATAGCCCTTGCTGCTACGCAAGGATGGAGTCTTCATCAGATGGATGTCAAGACCGCTTTTCTGCATGGTGCAATAAAGGAAGAAGTGTATGTGGAACAACCTCTGGGATTTGAAGTTCAAAATCGAGACACTCATGTCTGCAGGTTGAAGAAAGCCCTCTATGGGTTAAAGCAAGCACCCAGAGCTTGGTACGAGAGGATGGATAGTGACTTGATGAAGCTGGGCTTCACTCGAAGCAATGCTGATCCAAACCTTTACTTCAAGGTTGTGGAAGGGAAGCCTCTCATTCTAGTGCTGTATGTGGACGACGTCTTCCTGACAGGTGATGACCCTCTCATTCATCAATGTAAGAGGGAGCTTGCTGCTGAGTTCGAGATGAAAGACCTAGGACTGATGCACTATTTCCTAGGCCTGGAGGTCTGGCAGAGACCTGGAGAGATTTTCCTTTCTCAAGGAAAATATATTGTGAAACTTCTGGAAAGATTTGGTATGGTGGATTGCAAGTCCGTGTCAACACCAATGGAACTCAACTTCAAGAAGTTGAGTGGCAGCGCTGCTGGGCCTGTATTGGCAAATCCTACTGAGTATCGTCAACTCGTAGGGGCCCTGATGTTCTTAGTGAACACCCGTTCAGATATATGTTTTGCGGTGAACACTTTGAGTCAACGATGGTTGGCTGTCATTTCTTGGGTTGGTGCCAAGAATCTTTTGAGATATCTTCGGGGCACGATAAACCATGGGCTGAGATACACTGCCGGGAGTGTGATACTCCGGGGATATACTGATGCCGATTGGGCTGGCAGTGTGGTGGATCGTAAGAGCACATCTGGATGCTGCTTCAATCTTGGTTCTGCTTCGATCTCATGGATGAGCAGGAAGCAGAAGTCGGTGGCTTTGAGCCCCGCGGAGGCCGAATACATTGCTGCTAGTATGGCCTGTTGTGAAGCAGTTTGGTTACGGAAGCTCTTTAGTGAGCTGTTTGGACATGTGCTAGATACCACTGTGATACTCTGTGATAATCAGAGTGGGATTCGTATGACTGAGAATCCTGTGTTCCACGACCGATCCAAGCATATTGATATCAGGTACCACTTTATCCGGGATATGGTACAGCGAGGCGTCGTAAGGCTCGATCATATAGGAACTGATGAGCAAGTCGCGGATATTCTCACTAAGCCCCTGGGGAAGGTCAAGTTCCTAACCTTCCGTGAGAGTCTTGGTGTCGTGGAAAGACCCTATGATGTGGGTCCTGTTGGACGATGAGCTCAGGGAGCTCTGGGGGGCTTTGGGGAGAGCTTCTTGGAGCTATGGGCAACCACAAGGCTAGGCTTGCCAACCTTGGTGGTGTGCTTGGACCCCACCGTTGTGATTTTGAGTTGGTTCACCTCTCATTTTCTGTGCCCCGTATGCATCCTACCCATTGAGTTCAGGGCTCATAGGAAGTACCTCTCATTTGGCCAATGAGGTGTGGAAAAGTTAGAGACTATTAGCAAAGACTGATGGACGCATCAGAGATTGCCGTACTCTCTATCTAGGATGGCACGGTCCAACCACTTGATCTGGGATCAAGATTTGTGAGGTCTGGGACCTCTGGACTGATTATGTCAGTCGGGGGATGATGTCTTTGTGACTGACCCACTTCTGTTCTGAAATAAAGAAGCCAACAAAGCAAGTTTCGGCGGGATGACGCACGATGTTGATTGCACTAATGGATGGAGTTCTCCCTAGTTGAGAGGGAGTGTTAAATTTGGACAACTAGGTCCAAACTCCATGTTGTAATGCTCAGATTAAGAAGCTAATATTTTTGTTGGAATCCTCTTTCAGAGAGGTGTAAAATCCGTATATAATATGTCTTAATCCGATGAGCAGAACATATATTTTGAATTTATTATTCTTAATAAATTATATGTGCAGGTCGGCCTTAAGGTTGCACGCCCCCAGCAGATGTGTCACACGCCCCAATGATGGATATAAATACAGGAAAAGTTGGAGAGCATTTGATCATCATCACAACACACATCTTCCTCTCTCATCCTAAATAGTACGAGCTACCTGGAGGACGAGTTTCATCCACACGTGGGAAGGAAAAGGAGGGGGAATGACCGTCTGGTAGAAATTTGAAATCTGATTTTCTTTGCTGAGTTTGAGAAAGTTGTGGCCGTTGACTTTGAGAATTGACGCATGGTCCAATGGATGAAAACTTTTAGCCGATTTGATTTTGGAAAGTCGTACTACTTAGCACAAAAATCGAGTCAAAGTCTCCCATTTTATTCTTGCGTTGACTTTAACTTGCTGCCTGCGTTGGCTTTTTGGAATGACGTTGACTTTTCAGCAGAGTTGACTTGGGTTAATCATTTGCTGATTAATTTATTCCTGACACATCTTGTTGGTAATGTGTAATGAAGTTTCTTGGTTAAACATCGTTTAATATGCGACGAACACACGCATTTTTCTTTTGTTTGATTTGTCATACAATGATCTACTTATATGTTCTATCTGCATTTTGCTTAACTATTTGTATGATTGCTGTGAGAAAAGTAAAATTGCTCCTAGCATAGAACATCTACAAAACTTTACA